>JAKWBI020000479.1:0-37166 GCA_022664585.2 Zalerion maritima
GTAATCCCTCACGGGCTCAATGATTTTAGAAAGCGAATACTTCGCTCGCTTACGCTCACTACGTATTCCCAATTAATTTATAAAGATTTGGAGGTTAAAATAATCCAAAAGAACTTTAATTAGGAATGCTAACCCTTTAAGATAATATCGCCAGTGTTTAAATAATAAAACAATAACGAGTAGTTTTTTATTAAAAATATTATAATTTAGCTTAGCTTCTTTAAACTTAATAAATTAAAAAGTAATAGGGTGGTATATACCTTTTTCGTCCGGTTATAATAAAATGGCTATTTAGGCTTAATTTAAGGTATTGGTTTTAACCCGTATAAGGAATTAGGGGTTAAAATAATAAAATAGGGGAGTATTTTAAAATGCATCGATAAGCTGGTAAAACGCCTTCTTTTTTGGGGCGTTTAGTTTAATAAACCCTGGCTCTTGCCCATTTATATTACCTTTTAATAAATTGGTAAAGGGAGCTATAATACCAGAGTATTTATAAATACACCTTCGATAAAAATTATAAAATTTTAAAAATATTTATATATTATGGTAAATTTGCGGGAATGGCCATTTAATAATAATAAGGGTACGTTTGGGGTTTATTAAAATCCCCTGGGGTAATAAAATAAAGCCTAAAAATTTACCTTTTTTTATATAAAAGGAGCATTTCGACGGCTTTATATATAATTGTATAATATGTAATCGTTTTAAAACGGCTTAAATATGCTTGGTATGTATATTACGATCGGAGGAGAAAATTAAAATATTATTTAAATAAGTAATATAAAAATTATCGATTAACCCTTTTAGGGTATTATAAATATAATTTTAAAAGGTAATAAGATAAGGGCATTAATAAGGCCAAATAGTATAACCAAGTATTTATAATGGCCGTATTAAGAACGAAACACTATTTTCCATTCCTCTCCCTCCTTAATACGAATTCGATAATATACATCTTTAATATCGATTTTGGTAAAGAATTATGCTCCGTTAATTCGGTTTAAAATTTCCATTATTAAAGGGAGGGGGTAGCGATTTTTTACCGTTATTTTATTAAGACCCCTATAGTCTATATAAAGCCTTAAATTTCCGTTTAATTTTAAAATAAATAAAATCGGGGCTTTTAATAGGGATAATAATAAACGTATAAGTTCTTTGGCTAGGCATTTGTCCAAATAGGCTTATAAGGCTGCCAGTTCCTTTTGGGAAAATGGGTAAATAGGCCTATAGGAAGGTATGGACTCGAAAAAAAAAGGGATAATATAATCCGCGCTATTATATAACGGAAAGGCACCACCTACGGAATTTTCGAATATATTTTAAAACGCCTAAAGTTCGTTTAGGATTCTTTAAGGGTGCACCGCATTATTACCTTCCTTTTTTTCCTTAAAAAATAGCTCGGGTGGCATTTATATAAGGGAAAATATATGGGCCTTATTTTTATAAATTTTTATAAATTTACGAACGGATAAAATGGAAATATATATGGGGTTAATAATAAAAAACCAGCGTTTTATTAATAAATTAAGGGCGATTTTCTCCCGTATTATTACCGCCATTAATAATAATACAGGGAAGTTATTATTTTTATTTTCCATAATAATATACGGAATAATAAAGGTGCGGGAATTTCCCCGATTATTTACCATATAAAGTAAAACCTTAAATATACCTTAAGGTATTATTTCCGTTTTATTAAATATATTTAATTATAACAAAACTATTAATACCTTTTTAAATTTATATTTTATTATAAATAATAAATTAATAATATTAATTTTCGCGCTTATATTTAAATTAATTAAAATGGAGGCTGCGGATTTAAAAGTTGGGGGGATAAAAGTAGCGGAAATAAAAAAACGAAATAATATTTCCATAGGAATAAGAAGCGATGCAGGAGTGGAGGTACTTATACCACTCCCTTATTTCCCGATTATTCCGCTTTAAAATTGCTTCCTTTTCTTTTATCCTTCGCCTGGCCGGCCGTCCCTTTTTTTACGGCGGCTTATATTTATCTTAGGGTTTAGGTGTAGCCGGGCAAAAGGTGGTATTTTAAATAATATTGGAAATATTTAAATAATTTACCGGTTTTATAATTAGGCGGGCTTTTTTTCTCTTTTTCTTTTTAATTAATACCCTTTTTTTCATAATATTATGGCGCAAACCCGGTTTAATTTCCCCTTTTTTTCGAAAGTACTTTCCTTTTAGGTCTGGTTAAGGTTTCGCTAATACCTCGCCCTTTTTTTCCTGGATTTTTACTCCCTTTAATTTTAATATATAAAATTGGTTATATAATATTTAGGTTAAATTAACCATATTAATGTATATAGTAGGTTTAAAGTTATTATATATATTAATATTATTAATAAGGGCTGTTATTATTTTGGTATAAAATAATCGAACCTTTATTTTTTTATTAATATTTTTAAATTAATTTTCTAAAAATAAAAGGTAATGGTAAAATTCCCATGGGAATTAGGCTTCCCTTTAATACGCGTTTTCCAGTAATCGTTAAAGGGTATATTTCTTATTTTATATATCCTTAAATTAAATTTTAATTGAAATACGGAACGCCGTTTAATTATTTTAGTTTTATTCCCTTAGCGTTTTATTTTTAAGGGCATTTAGGAATATTTACCAATATTAATATAAATCCGGCGCTATATAATTAAGCATAAGGAGGATTTCTTTATAATCGTTATAATATTTCTTATAATTTTTATTAAAAATATATTAAAGGTCCATTTTTTAAATATTATTTTGGCGGAAAATGGTAATAATTAAAAAAATAATAATATTAATAATTTTAATATTAGGTCCTTTATTATTTAATAATAAATCGCTTTATTTTTAATAATATTTCGCCCGTAATTGGTTTTTTTTAAATTTAATTAATTCCGCTTTTAAGGTTTATTATTTACACTTTAAATTTCGAATATATTTAAATTAGGCAATATATTTAACGTAGTATTATTCGAAAGTATAAAGATTAAAATCTCCCTTTTTTTAAGGTATCTCCTTTTTATTATTATTATTTAAAATAAAGTGGTTATATAATAATAAAGCGGGGGCATTTTATTAAGATTAATACACAAGTTCGTTTTTATTTTTATTATAAGGATTCGATTATCCGTTTTTTACTTTTAATATTTTAGGTAATTAAAAGGGGAAAAATAAAAATTATAATAAGGTTTATAGGTTTACCCTATAGGAAGGTTAGGCAAGGTATAAAAGGTTAAAATAAATAGAATAATAATAGATATATTATAACCAGTCTTTTTAAAAGCTTATTTTTAAAAAAAAAAAAAGGAGCCGAGTTCCTTTATTTTTATATCCCCTGGGGGGATCGCTTATATTACGTTAAAAGATCTTTAGCGTTCCATCCCAGGAAGGTCTTCCGTACCAATCCCGGGTAGGTCCCGGGTAGGTCGACGTTCCTTATACCCAAGGTTTATCAGACCATTTAAAATTCTTAATACTATGGGATCGCAGGCCTATTATTGGGCCTTTTTTAACGAATACTTAAGGTTATATAATGTTTTTTATATGAACCTTTTAAAGCCGTGGAAGAACCGCTTGGGTAAGTAAAAAAACCCTTTCCCGATACCGGATCTCGAGGAGGACCCGGAGCAATAAAAGATCGAATAAATATTAAATAAGCGTAAATATTAAGGCGATTAATATTATTTAATTTATTAAATGGGATGGCCTCCGGAGTATAATTAATGGATCCCGGAGGAAAATATAATAAACGTAATGAAAATAATAATTAAATTTAAAAAATAAAAAGGCAGGAAAAAAACCCAAGGGGATTTTGAAAATAAAACAAAAGTTTACCTTGGTAAATACGAAAATATTACCAGTATATTTTTAGCCCTATATTTAAGTAATATAAAACCTAAATACGAAATATATAATTATATATTAAACGGGAATATAAAAGCGCCGGTATTAATTATTAAAATAATAAGGGCAACCCTTCCGGCCTACCCTTATAAATACCTATATATTATACATTATAATAATTAATAAAAATAAAGAATAAAATCCATTAACGGAATTCGAACCCGGTTTTTTATTAAGGAAATATAATAATAATACCACCTAAACTTTTATAAAATAATAATAAAACCCCGGCCATTTTTAGGGCTTTAATTCGTTAAGGTAAGGCAATTTATATAATAAGGCCTTAATAATATTATCGGATATATATATATTTTCCGCCACCTTATAAAGCCGCTTTATAAAATGGGATTTTACCATATAAAGGGCCGTAAAGCCCCAGTCCCCGGGTACCAGGCGGGCTATTAATTAAAACTTTTAAACTTTATTACCAATTATATTTTAATTACCCTAAAATTATTAATATACCGCTAAAAAAAGTATTTTATTAGGGCGAAATTTATAATGCCTAAGGGAAATCGCTATATAAATTATATTAATAAAAAATAACGCCCGACCATTATAACCTGGTAAATGGCGAAATTCTTTTTTAAAAAAAAGGAAAAATATTAATATTATTTCCTTATTATTAATATTATATTAGGGTATTACTTATAATAGCCCGGTTCTTTTTATTACCGGTAAACCTATATTTAAAATAATACTATTATTTATAATATAATAAAAAGGCCTAATAATTATAAAACTTTTTATAAAGCTTTCGAAAATGGCCTAAATTAAATATAGGCTTACCCACCGCGTTAAGATTAGCGGCGAACTCCTCCTTATTAAAAGGGAAATATTATTTTATTAAATTAATACCCGGTAAATATTAAAAAAACGCCTCGATTAATATATACCAACAAGCGGTAACCTTTAAATTAAATTATTATTTCGAAAAAATTATTAAAATTACTTTTTATATTAATAATAGATTTTTTATTCGGTTAACAGTATATTAAAAAAAAAAAAAATTTATTTCTTACCTCTGGCCTGTTGCCAGGGAGCCTATTGCGGCGCCAGCCGCGTTTATATACCTAATCGTACATATTTTCCTTAGGGAAAAACCCCATTATTAATACCTCTGCCACCCTGCAGCCTTTTTTTCTGGAAACGCGTCCCGGGTTCCTTTTTTAACCTAAACCGGACTAGTCCTGGTCGCCCGTGTCTTTTATTTTTTCCTATATTACGATTTCCGCACGTATACGTAAGGCTTTTATTACTCGGTATTTTGGCAGCCAGCCCGATTAAACCAATAATTTGGCCAATTTTAATGCCTCCTTTTTATATAATACCTGGTATATTTATTTAGGTTTAATTAATCTTTTGGCCCTTATTTATTTTAATTTCCCGTCTGTATAATATATAAATAAATATTTAATAATTTAGGGGCCATTTTCGTAAAGGCAGTCCGGCAAATTATACTTAAAAACCTATACTTTATATAAAAGTTCCCGTAAATTAATATATCCCGTCCTGGTTTAAAAAGCGCCGATATTTGGGATTTCCGGGCATTTATTCCTTAATAAATTTATTTAGGCCGGTAATTATTTTCCTTAATACGGATTAGGGGGGTTATAATATTTATAATTATTTTTATTTAGAATTATACCTGTCAGATATGAGAGGTCAAACTAGGTCACTTGTAAAGGTGGCACAATAAGGTTAACTGGTCGTTGTGTGTATTATTATTAGTATACTGGAAGGGCGTATAGGGAAGATATTTATAGCGTAATTATTGCCCCTATTACGCCGTACACATTTATGAGTTATATACATGAATGTACCTGTTATGTACAAGATACGCGATAACGTATTTTACACCATGACGTACTAGATACGCCATAGCGTATTTAGTACGCATTGGCGCCGTAAATACGCAGTGGCGTAGTTGATACGCAGTAGTGGCGTATCGAACACGCAGTGGCGTATCGAACACGCAGTGGCGTATCTGACACGCCCCTTCAGGCATATATATATATATATATATAAGGCTGGTCGCTTAACCGTAATTGGTGGGCAATTCCATTTGGAATAAAGGTATGGGAGAAACCGGCAAAAATTATACTATTATTATATTTTATATTCCCTGGCCGGGGTAAAAAAGTATAATATAGGGAAGAAAATCCCTTACCATTTACCCTATTTTATATTTTAATTCATATACTACCTGTGTTTTATAAGTATACTCCTCGTAAAATAATTAAATAATAATTAGGTTATTTATAAGGTCTTGTAATAAAACCTTTTAGGTCCATTTATACATCTTTTAATATATAAGGTCCTATGTATTATGGCCTTTTTACGCCTTTTTGGAGTGTTCCTATGGGTGTTTGGTGGAGTAAATTATATGGGGCAGGCACTGGCCTAATAAAATAGTTCCATTTTCCCATAATTCTTTATATAAACTACTACTATAATATAAAGATAGACAATTATTATATACCGTATCGATATTTGCCTTAGTTCCTGGTTTTTTATCCGTATTATATTGGTATTTCTTAAATGGTAAAGTAAAGGGGAATTAAATAATAGTAATTTTATAAATATAAAGGAATTATGAAAATGTGTAATAAGGGATATTATAATGGTTATATATTTTCGCGATAATCTTATTTTAAGATTCGCAGAAAATTGGTGCATTATGGGGCTTTAATTGGCCGAGTGCCTATAACCATATACCTTTTAAAAACTCCCACAGTTTTTTCCCATATAATAAAAACTCCTTTATAATATCCATATAATTTTATTATAATAATACTTTAAATAATAATTAGACACCTTTTTTTAAAATAAATTATTACTTTAATACCTTATTCTTTACCTTTTTTAAGTATTTAATAATAACCATTTATTTTAATTATTATTATTATAATAACCGAAGTAATATTTTAAAATATATATAATCTTTTTTAGTATTTTATTAATACCCTTGGAGGTTTTTACTGGGAACCTATTAAACCCATATTAATCCGCTTTATTAACCAGCTGGATAATTTATTTTAATTAATTATTAGGGATATATTTTTTACTTTTTTTATTAATTTTACTATTATATTTCGTGGTAATACCGGTGGAGGTGGTGTTTTTTTTCCGGGGAGGCATTAGCCTTTTAAAATACCTCGCCGTTATATTTTAACGGAATTTGGGGAAATACCGGATAATGGTAAAAAAGAATTTGGTTATTATAGAGAGTAAAGGTGTATTGCCTTTTTAAAGGGTAAGGAGGTGGAAATTATAAGTATTTTTAATAATACCCTTGGTATTATTTAAAAGTTAATTTATATAAACCTAGGTCCTAAAAAAAAAGAATAATCGTTTTTTCGGGATTCCGGCCCCAAAGGTAAAACGAGTGCTAATTATAGGGAGACCATTTGCGGTATTATACATCCGTTATCTTACCATTATAAAGATTTATAAAAACGAGCCCGGCTTGGTCTTTTACAGCTAATAAATAATAAATAATAAGCGCATTATTAAGTATATTAATTATATTAATATTGGCGAATGCTTTTTTTATAAAGGTTCTAATTATATTATAATGGGTTATTTAAAATATATTTAACGGTATATTTATAATACGTTTTAAAACCGAGATTAGGCCGCTAATGTTAATAATATTAACTTATATAATAATATTATTTGGGGGGCCGTGCTGGGGATGTAAAAAGGAGAAGGGAAGGATTCTTTTACCAGTACCGATGATAAGGGTGCCGGGCCTGCCTTTATTTTTTTATCTTTTATTAAAAAAAGGAAACGCACCGCTGGCGGGGCAGTATTAATAAAAAAGGATTAATTAAACCTTTCCGAATTTTATATGGCCGCCCTCGCGGGTAAGGTTAAAGATTTAAAGGTAAAGGTTAGGGAATTAAAGGAGGAAAGGAAGGAAATGCGAAAGGAGCTTAAGGAGTTAAAATAAAAAAACCGAAAGCTTCGCCGCCTTTAATTTTATAATTTATTTCGCTGCTTCCTTAAATTTCCCTTACGGAATTATTAATTTTTATATTTTCATGTATTTTTAATTTCCGTTATATTATAATGGCCGTAATAACCTTTATTTTAACTTTTATTATTGCTTAATTTACTTTTTAATTATTATTTCGGTTCCTATTTCCTTAAAATATTATAATATAATTATTTAGTAAAAATTACGGAGCTTTATTTATAAAGTCCTTATTAATAACCTTATAGGTCCCTCGTATTAACCTTATTATTTTTTTATAAAAGATTTATAAATTAATTATTACCTTATTTATAATAAAATTATAAAAACGATTGGTATTTAAAATATAAAAGATTTAAAGTATGGAAAGATTAAAATATAAATAGGCTATAAATAAACTTATTATTTAAAGCTTATATGGTAAATTACTTATTTTGGCTTTACCCCAATGGAGGATTCTTTAGGCCTTAGGATTAGCCTAACCCTTTTTTTAAATAAAAAAAACGACCGTTATTATAAGCATTTGGTAAAACTATCCGTAAGGATTTTCGCACTTAAAATATATATTATATTTAATATTTTTCTGGCCATTTCTTACCTTAATTAATGGTTATATATATTCATATAACGGAAATAAGTTAAAAAACGGGCGTACTTTTTTATAATAAAATAAATCGTTTATATATTATTATATTAAATACGAATCCTTTCGTATAAAAGCTTAATCCCTAATCCTATAATTATACAATTAATATATATCGATTTCCTTAATACCTGGAAAAGCGCTAATAATTTGGCTTTTATTAAGAAGGTGGTAATCGTGTTTTATTTATTAAAGCATTATATAATTAGGCCTCCGAATAAATAAATAATATACGCCTGGGTATTTTTACGGTTTAAAAGATTATTGGTAAAGGAGGTATTATTAAATATTTCCAAATTATATACGCCACCAAGTTTTAAATATTAATTAAAATTATAAAAAAATAATTAAGTACGCGATCCGCCGTTTTAAGATATATTGGCCCTGGGTTTATTAAAAATCTGGCCAATTATACCGTTATATATATAATATTAAGGCGTATAATAATTATAATATATATTAACGATTTAACCTTTTTTTAGTATTTGCGGATTTGCGCTAAAATAATAATTCCCTTATAGGGAATTAACCGTTTTAATGTTATTAAAGTGATAGGTTTGCCGTCCGATTTCGCTAACCGATAAATTTTTTAAGCATAGGTGGCTTATAAAAGCCAAATTAGGCGTTTTTTATAATCGCGGATAACCTCGATATCTAAAAACCATTTAAGGTTATTTCCTTTAATAAAAGGGAATTATTTTGTAAATTCCTTACCTAATTATAAGGCTTCGGTCCTCCTTTCCTTTAAACATATTAATATAAAATTATCCATATAATAAAAAATTATTAATCCATTTTTAATTATATAATAAGGTTTATTGGGAATAGGCTTAAAACCTCGCTTGGTAAATTCTTTAATAAAGGTGTTTTATTATAATTTGGGTAATTTATATAATCTATATATGGTTTTTTAAAGTTTAAAAATATAACCATGGGTTTTAAACCCTGGCGCCATGCGTATATAAACTGGTTCGCTTAATATAATTTAAACGACTATATTAATTATATTATATTGGATTATATTTAAATTATAATATACGGTTATGGCGGTAATTATACGGAAATTTTATATAATTAATATAACGGTATATATTTTTTTAAAATAATGCTTCGTTTTCTGGTTTTTTTTAATAATAAGGCGTGCCTTATATTTAATTAAATATTTATTAGGGGTAAATTTATAAATATATACCCATATATAATTTAATATTTATATATAATATGGGATATTTATAATTGGAATTTGGTCTTAAATGTATACCATACCGTGGTTTTTAAGGTAAAGCCTTTTGGCTTATTTAAACGTTTTTATTATACTATGCTTAAAATAATCGCGGAAAAACCGTGGAGGAGATTTTAATATATTTTTATAAATTAATAATTCGGATTTAACCTTTTTATAAATGTCCGCTTATTTAAAAACTTAAGTTTTAGGTGGTAATATAGGAGTTCCTTATTTAATCGCTCGATAGCGGTTTTTTAGTATTATAGCTTGGCCATTAATTAGGACAGCTGGGTGTACGCTTATACCCGTTAGGAATATATATTCCCAAGGCTAAAACTTTTTACCGTATTATTCTTTATTATTTTTTTTGGTAATTATACAAAAGGCGGTAAATATTAAGCTTAAAGGTATTTAGAAAGGTATAAGAAATAATTCAAAGCGTAATTTTATATATTTATATAAGTTATTTATTACGGTTATTAATTTAATACCTTATATTTTCCTAATAATATTTTTATAATCCCCTTATAATTCTTTTATGGCGGGGTTATTAAGCCAATCGGCCTTTTTTAAACCATTATAAAAAAAGGATTAAGTTCCCGTTTTTCAATATTTAATGGTAATACGATTAATTAATTGGGAAATATTATTTATATTTAAAACCCGGAGGTTATTCTCCAATATTTAGGCCTTCTTATTATATATTATGGATTAATTAAAAATAATATTTCGGGTAATAATAATTTAATAAAAAAAAGGAATTTAAATATAATATTAATTAATTAAGAAGTACCTTATAAGGTACCTAATTTAAGCTTTTAAATTTAATTTATAATAACGGGCTTTTTTTTAAAAAACTGTAATTATTATAATATAGGCAGTATATCCGTAAACCTTAAAATATATATTTAAAGGTTTATTACCGTGGAATTTTTTAAATAAATTTTACTATCCGCGGTTATATATAGGGATGCGGTTAAAAAGGTAAACGGTTAATTTAATGATTTCGGGCCAGAGCTTTTTAGCAAAATTTCCTTTTATAGCTTAAGCTTTTTATTTTACCAGTCCACCCATCCTTTTTACCAGCCCGTTTTACGCCTAAATGTATAGCGTAAAAGCCTCAATACGGCGTCCTTTTTTTCGACCATCTTTTTAACCCTGGGATATTAAATAACGATCTCGTTATTTAATTTAATAACCTTAATAGGGAATTAATATTAAGTTGCCCATATTTTAAAGAAAAATTTTAAAGCCTATATTAAGGTATTATTTCTGCGGTTTTAAAGGTAATAATCCCAGGATATTTCCGTATACCTATTAATTAAAAAAAATAAACTTATATTATTATTATAATCTTTTATATAATTATAAAAATCCAGCATTATACGCTTACCCGCCTTTTTAATTAATACTCGTTAGGATTATTAGATTTATTATTTGGTTTTATTAACGGTGCATTATTGGTATTCCGCTATAATAGGCCCTTTAACTTTAACGCTAATTAATAATTAATTAATTTTTAAAATAGCTTTAAACCTAAGTAATTTAAACGGAGGTATTATTTAAATACCTTTTAGGTATATGGTTTTTATAAGGCGTATAATATATATAAGTTTTTTTTTTTAAAAAACCTTATAATATATAGGGAAGGTACCCTGTATAAGGCCTAAGCGTAAATAAAAAAGGGGTACGTGCTTTAAAATAAACTGGTTATATTAATTAAAGAATTATATTATAAATATCCTATTAAAACGCCTAAGGTAATTATTACCAGGGCTTTAATCCTACCAATAACCTTATATATATAAATTACCGAGGAATATAATATTATATATAAAACCGGGGTAATATATCATTTTTGGTAATATTAATATCCGGTTAATATATCGGGTAAAATTAAGGGTTTATACCCGAATAAATACGGTTTTAAATCCCCGAATAAAAACCTTAAAGTCCCCTGCCTAAAGGTAATTACCGTAGGTAAAGAGATAATAATTATAAAAGTATAATTTATTGGTAAAAATATTAAAACTAGCCCCTAAATCCAAAATGGCTAAATTTTAAAAAAAGTATTCCTCGGCGTTTTATTTTTTATCCCCCACCATATAAACCGCCATTTGGCGTATTAATTAATTTTCGTTTAATTTTTTAATATATTTAATAAGGAAAGGGGTGCTTAATTATTCTTTTTACTTGGATTAGTGGTTTCGAATATTGGCGTGGAATTTTAATAAGCCCTTTTATTTTTAAGAATGGCGCTCGGGGTAAAGGTATAGGTATTTTTCGGGTTTGTAAAAATAACGCTGGCAGGGATATTATAACTTTTTACTACGCGCTCGGTCGCTTTATTTTAATCTTGGCTTCGATTTTGCTCGTTTTTTATTAAAGGACTCGTTAATATTACCCTAAGGGTCTTGTCCGCATTTCTTATCTTCCTTATGGCCTTTTTATAAGTAAAAGGCCCCTTTCCTTACGCGGCCCCTATTATCCGCCTTTTTTTTTAATAATTGGTCTTTAAAATCGTTTATTACGGTTAAGTATTTAAGGGTATTATCGAAAACCCTGGATTAATAAAACGGCTCGTAGAATATAACCCATAAGGGTTTAACCTGGCGTATAGCGGTTATAAAGCCGTATAATTATATTTAGGATTATATGGTAATTAAATACTGCCGCTTAATAAGTTTTATTATAATATCGGTCCATTTTTAAAACCATGTATGGAAATTTTATAATTAATACCTTAATGGTACAATGGTTTAGGAATATAGGTTTTCCGTTATATTTTCCATACGTATTTCGTTAAACTTAATATATTTACGAAGGTTAAAATACCAAATTTATAGGGATTCGTTTAAATTATAATAGGCGTTCTGGTAAGGTATTATTATAATTTTTATAATCCATACGCGAAGCTTTCGAATAAGCTTTTCTTATTCCTTATAATATAAGCGCTTATAGTTATAATTTATAATAAAATATTAATACGCCTTTTAATATTCCAGGCTAAATTCGAGGAAATTAAAAACTGGTTTAATATAATCGTTTATTAAAATATTTATAAGCGCGTCATTTTGCAAATTAAAAAGGCCAGTTAACGTTTTAATGGGTACCATTAAATCTCCCATAATGGTTTGGGTAAACCTTTATAAATTCCCCTATGGGAAATTATTATAATTAGGTATACGGGGGTTATTAAAGAGTGGTTTACCCTACGTGGAAAGGTCGATATTAAATTATAGGGCGGAATCGATGGCCCTGGTGCGGAATTATTTATCCCAGGTCTCCCACTTAAGGGGAATATTTAGAATAATATCGCTTATATTAGCGATAAAGGGGTAATTTAGCGGAGTTATATGATCGATTTTAAGGAAGGTATATTATAACTCGGCGGAGTTAATCAGAGTTTTAATTATTAAATATGAGAGGTTAAACTAGATTACTTGTAAAGGTGGCATAATAAGGTTAACTGGTTATTATATGTATTATTATTGGTGTATTGGAAGGGCGTATGGGGAAGCTATTTATAGTATTATTATTACCCCTATTACGCCGTACATATTTATGAGTCATATATATAAATGTACCTATTACGTATAAAATACGCGATAACGTATCTTACGCCATGACGTACTAGATACGCGATAGCGTATTTAGTACGCATTGGCGCCGTAGATACGCAGTGGCGCAGTTGATATGCAGTAGTGGCGTATCTGACAATACCCGGAACCGTTTCTCTTATTAGGTATATAAAATTATTACCGGGTTATTATTTTTTACCGTAATATATAATAAAAAGGTTGGTCGGTATAAAATATACCGGCGCTAAAAGTATACTTTTACCGTTACGAATATTTATTCGATTTAATGCTTTATTTCGGATATTTATAAACGGCGCTCGATTATTTTTTTGCGTACCTTTAGGTAAAGGTTTAGGGAAGAAATGCTTATTTCCGCTTTTAATAAATATATTAATATTTATTTATATATTTTGTTAATATACCGGAATATTTTATTTTGGTACGGTATTATAATTTTGTAATAGGGTCCACAGGTTTACCCTGTGGGAAGGTCAGGCAAGGTGCAAAAGGCTAAAATAGATGGGATAGTAATGGGTATATTATAGCCAGTCTTTTTAAAAGCTTATTTTTAAAAAGAAGAAAAGGAGCCGAGTTCCTTTATTTCTGCGTCCCCTGGGGGGATCGCTTATATTATGCTAAAAGATTCTTAGTGTTTTATCCCAGGAAGGTTTTCCGTACCAGTCCCGGGTAGGTCCCGGGTAGGTTAATATTCCTTATAATTATCCTCCCTTTTAGGGCGAATATCCTTAGCCGCCATTGCGGCCTAAACGTATTATAAATTATATGGTGGGTATAAAATATTTATCTTAATATGGAAGGTATAAGTGCAGGCGTGGTTACCGTATATAATGGCGTATTATATATATAATAATATATATAGCCTTAAAGGCTCGGTTATTATAATTACGCGTTTTAATAATAATACATATTTTTTATAAATAAATAAAATATAACCCTTGATTAAATTATTACCCATTTTTTATTACCTCTTTTCCAGCATTTCCTTAATATAATATTAACTTATAATCTTAATTTTATTTTAATTAATTTAAATAATTAATTAAATATAATATTATTTAACTTTTTTTTATATTTTACCTTACTTTACCCTAATAATACCTTAGCGTATATTAAGCGATTATTTATATTAATCGTTTTATTATAATAAATATTATACCTTATTATTATTATAAGACCAAGGTATAATATTATTATCGTTTCGCAGGGCAGCGGGACCGCGGCGGTATTATTTTTAATTAAAAACATACTTATATATATTACCATTATTATATTATAAATAATATCGATTTATTACGCAAGCCTAATCGTTTTAATAGGCTTACGCGGCTAAACTATTATTAGTTGGGAGGTATTATTATATTATATAATAATTATAATAAAAATAATAACCTTTATAAATAAGTAATATTCCCTAAGCATTTCTTCCGGGTTGGCGTATTATTAACCGAATAAAAAACCTATTACCAATATAAAAGGTAATTTCGACGATTTATTTAAAATAATTATTTAATTTAAAGATTATTATTCGTCGGTATATATCTATCGAGGCGTTTTTCTGGCGTTTGCCGGGTATTAATATAATAAAATAGCGCTTCCCTCCTAATAAGGATAAGGTCGCCGCCGACCTTAACGCGGTTGGCAAGCTTATTTTTAATATTAGGCATTTTTATAAATTTAATAAAAAGTTTTATAATTACCAGGCCCTTTTATTATACTACGAGTAGTAGTATTATTCTAAGTATAGGCTTATTAATAAAAAAAAAAACCGTACTGCCGTAAATAATACCCTAACGTAATACTGGTAATAAAAAAGCAATATTAATAATCTCGTTTTTTTTTAAAAAACTTTACCACCTATTAAATTATAATAATGGGTCGTCGGTCTTTTCTGGCCCAATTTATACAGCGATTTCCCTTAGGTATTATAAGTTTTATCCCGATAAAACGCTTCCCTAATAATATACTAACGATTTTAAGGTAATTAAGGTACCGTTGGTAATAAAGTTTAAAAGTTTTAATTAATACCGCGTCTTATACCAGAAGACTCGGGGTTCGCGGCGCTTTATATGACAAAATACCATTTTATAAAGCGTTTTTATAAGGTGGCGGAGAACGCATATATGTCCGATAATACCATTAAGGATTTACTGCGCAAGTTGCCCTATTTTAATAAACTAAAGGCCTAAAAATGGCCGGAGTTTTATTATTATTTTACGGGGGTTAAGGTAGCGCTATTATTATATTTCCTTAATAAGGAACCGGGTTCGAATCCCGTTAATGGATTTTTTACTTTTTATTTTTATTAATTATTATAGTATATGGTATATAGGTGCCTATAAAGGTAGGCCTAAAGGGGTTTCCCTTATTAATTTAATAATTAATACCGGCGCTTTTATATTTCCGTTTAATATATAATTACGTGCTTTATATTTAAGGCTTGTATTATTTAAACGTATGGTTAAGGATATATTGGTAATATTTTCGGGTTTATTAAGGTAAGCTTTTTTTTCGCTTTTAAAATTCCCTTAAGTTCCTTTTCCTACCTTCTCATTTTTTAAACTTAATTATTACTTTTATTACGTTTACCATATTTTCCTCCGGGATCCATTAATTGTACTTCGAAGGCCATTCCGTTCAGTAAATTAGGTAATATTAATTACCTTAATATTTATACTTATTTAATACTTATTCGATTTCCCATTATTCCGGGTCCTTTTTAAGGTCCGGTATAGGGAAAGGGTTTTTTTATTTGCCTAAGCGGTTTTTCCACGGCTTTAAAAGGCTTATATAAAAAACGTTATATAATCTTAAGTATTTATTAGGGAGGGCCAAACAATAGGCCTGCGATCCCATAATATTAAGAACTTTAAATAATCCGATAAATCTTGGGGCCAATTTATATAATAGGAGTTTAAAACGGATATTTTTAATTAAAAGTTTAATTAAATCGGCATGCTTATATTATTTTAATTGGTAATATTTATTATAGGTATTTTTTTAATACTGCTGGGCATTTTTAAGGTGCTTTTTAAGCGTTTCCCTTATTATATATAGGTTTTTTAACCTGGCTTTTATAATGGGTACCCTTTTTAAAATAAGATTATTTTTAACCTTATATTTAAACTTTAGATTATACCCTATTAATATTTAAAAAAAATAAGGTAAATATATTAAAATACTGTATATTATTATATATAAATTCTACTTATAATAATAGGGATACCCAATTTAATTAATTTTAAGTGGTATAATAATATACGAAATATTTTAATACCTAGTTTACCCTGTCCGTTTAGCCATTGGTTTAGGGGTAAAATGCCGTTAATAAGCGGCGTTTAATTTTAAAATAAAAATATAATTTAAACCAAAACTTATTTATAAATAAGGGTCCCTTATTATTAATAATACTATTAGGGGCCCCGTATTATAATTTAATCTCCTTATAAAATAATTATATTAATTCGGAAATTAGAATATTATTACGCACGGGTAAGAAAATTCTAAGTTTAATATATTTATATATTATTATAAGGATTATATCCACCTTTTTAAAGCCATTTATAATTGGTGGTAAACCAGTAATAAAATTTATAAAAAGTTCGTTTATAGGACGCCGGGATATTGGTAAAAAAACCATAATATTATAAGGATAATATTTTAATATATTTATTTTTTAATAAATACCATATCCATTAATATATTTGGCCATATTTTTATTTATTCCTGGCCAAAAATATTTTCGATTTAATAATTTATTTATTTTAAATTTACCGAAATATTTTATTAAAGGATTATTATAATAAAGCTATATAAGCTCCCTTCGAATTATAAATTCTATTAGAATAATTATACGTCCCTTAAATAATAAAAGGTTATTTAAACTTTCCTAATTTGGGTTTTTAAAAATTTAAGGTTTATTTAATATTAAGGTGGCGATTTTCTTAATATATATTAGGTTAATATTTTATAATTATTTAATATAATTATATAAGCTTTTATTTATAAATAAATATGGTTTTTTTTTTTGCCGTAGCAGTTTTAATTATTACCCGGGGTAGGGTTATTTTTTAAGGTTTCTTTATAAGGTCCGTTCAAAAGTATTTAAATAAAAGCTTATTTAATTTTTAGGATTATATGGCCTTAAAATTATATACTTTAACCATTTTCCTTTATAATAATAAAAAAAGATTACTTTTCGCCGGAATTTTTAAAATATAATTAGGCCTTTTTAATGGGGTATTAGCAGGGCTTCGCTTACCTGCCTGGTGCTTAATCTTAAAATCGAAAGGGGCCAAATATATATATTAATATACTTGGCGGTTATTTAATTTTTATTGATTTATAAAGGTTTAAAGATTATAATAATTTAAAAGAATTTTAACTGGGAACGCTAACCCTTTGAAATAATATTACCAATGTTTAAACGATAAAATAATGGCGAATAATTCTTTATTAAAAGTGCTATAATTTAGTTTAGCTTTTTTAAATTTAATAAACCAAAAAGCAATAAGGTAATATACACCTTTTTTATCCGGTTATAATAAAATGGCTGCTTAGGCCTGATTTAAGGCATTGGTTTTAACCCGTATAAGTAATTAAAGGTTAAAATAATAAAGTAAGGGAGTATTTTAAAATATATTAATAAACTGGTAAAACGCCTCCTTTTTTGGAGCGTTTAATTTAATAAACCCTGGCTTTTTCCCATTTATATTACCTTTTAATAAATTAATAAGGGGAGTTATAATATTAAAATATTTATAAATAAACCTTTAATAAAAATAATAAAACCCTAAAAATACTTATATATTATAATAGGTTTGCGGGAATGGTTATTTAATAATAATAAGGGTACGCTTAGGGTTTATTAAAATCCCCTGGGGTAATAGGATAAAGCCTAAAAATTTAATTTTTTTTATATAAAAAAAGCATTTCGACGGTTTCGCATATAATTATATAATATGTAACCGTTTTAAAACGGCTTAAATATGTTTAATATATATATTATAATCGGAGGAGAAAATTAGGATATTATTTAAATAAGTAATATAAAAATTATCGATTAATTCTTTTAGGGTATTATAAATATAATTTTAAAAAATGGCAGGGGTATTGGTAAGGCTAAATGGTATAACCAGGTATTTATAATGGCCGTATTAAAAACGGAACGCTATTTTTTACTCCTTACCCTTTTTAATACAAATTCGATAATATACATTTTTAATATTAATTTTAATAAATAATTATACTCCGTTAATTCGGTCCAGAATTTTTATTACTAAAGGGAGGGGGTAGCAATTCTTTACCGTTATTTTATTAAAACCCCTGTAATTTATATAAAGCCTTAAATTTCCGTTTAATTTTAAAATAAATAAAATCGGGGCTTTTAATAAAAATAATAATAGACGTATAAGTTTTATAATTAGGTATTTGTTTAAATAGGCTTATAGGGCTGCCAATTCCTTTTAGGAAAGTTGGTAAATAAGCTTATAAAGAGGTATGGATTCGGGAAAAAAAGGGATGGTGTAATCCGTATTATTATATAATAAAAGGGTATTATTTATAGGGTTTTCGAATATATTTTAAAACGCTTAAAATTCGTTTGGGATTCTTTAAGGGTGCACCGTATTATTACCTTTCTTTTTCTCCTTAAAAAAGAGCTCGGGTGGTATTTATATAAGGGAAAATATATAGGCCTTATTTTTATAAATTTTTATAAATTTATAAACGGATAAAATGGAAATATATATAGGGTTAATAATAAAAAACCAGCGTTTTATTAGCGGATTAAGGGCGATTTTCTCCCGTATTATTATTATTATTAATAATAATATAAGGGAATTATTATTCTTATTTTATACCATAACGTACGGAGCGATAAAAATGCGGGAATTCCCCTAATTATTTATTATATAAAATAAAACCTCGAATATACCTTAGGGTATTACCTCCGTTCCGTTAAATATACTTAATTATGGCAGAACCATTAATACCTTTTTAAATTTATATTTTATTATAAACGATAAATTAATAATATTAATTTTCGCGCCTATATTTAAATTAATTAAAATGAAGGCTGCGGACTTAAAAGTTGGGGGGATAAAAATAACGAAAATAAAAAAACGAGATAATACCTTTATAAAAGTGAGAAATAAAGCAGAAGTAAAGGTATTTATACCACTTCTTTATTTTTCGATTATTCCGCCTTAAAATTACTTCCTTTTCTCTTGCCCTTCGCCTGGCCGGCCGTCCCTTTTTTTACGGCGGTTTATACTTATCCCGGGGTTTAGGTGCAGCCGGGAAAAAGGTGGTATTTTAAATTATATTAAAAATATTTAAATAGTTTACCGGTCTTATAATTAGGCGGGGGGGTTTTTTTTTTCCTTTTAATTAATACCCTTTTTATTATAATATAATAATATAAACCCGGTTTAATTTCCCCCTTTTTTTTAGGAGTATTTTTCCTTTAGGTTTCGCTAGGGTTTTACTATTACTTTACCCTTTTTTGCCAGGGTTTTTACTCCCTTTAACCTTAATATATAAAATCGGTTATATAATATTTAGGCCAAATTAATTATACCAATTTATATAATAAGTTTAAGGTTACCGTATATATTAATATTATTAATAAGGACTGGTATTAATTTAATATAAAATATTTAAACCTTTATTTTCTTATTAATATTTTTAAATTAATTTTCCAGGGATAAAAGGTAATGGTGGAATTTTTATAAGGATTAGGCTTCCCTTTAATACGCGTTTTTTAATAATTATTAAAGGGTATAATCCTTATTTTATATATCCTTAAATTAAATTTTAATCCAAATACGGAACGCCGTTTAATTATTTTGGCTTTATTCCCTTAGCGTTTTATTTTTAAGGGCGTTTAGGAATATTTATTAGTATTGGTATAAATCCGGCGCCATATAATTAAACGTAAGGAGGATTTTCTTATAATCCTTATAATATTTTTTACGATTTTTATTAAAAACGCATTAAAGGTTCATTTTTTAAATATTATATTAACGGAAGGTGGTAATAATTAAAAGAATAATAATATTAATAATTTTAATATCGGGCCCTTTATTATTCGATAATAAATCGCTTTATTTTCGATAATATTTCGCCCATGGTTAATTTTCTCCGAGTTTAATTAATTCCGCTTTTAAGGCTTATTATTTACGCTTTAAATTTCGAATATATTTAAATTAGGCAATACGTTTAGCGTGGTATTATTTAAGAATATAAAGATTAAAATCTCCCTTTTTTCGAGGTATTTCCTTTTTATTATTATTATTTAAAATAAAATAATTATATAATAATAAAGCGGGGGCGTTTTATTAGGGTTAATACGCGAGTTCGTCTTTATTTTTATTATAAGGATTCGATCGTCCGTTTTTTACTTTTAATATTTTGGGTAACTAAGGGGAGAAAAATAAAAATTATAATAAGGTTTATAGGTTTACCCTATGGGAAGGTTAGGCAAGGTGCAAAAGGCTAAAATAAATAAAATAATAATGGATATATTATAACTGATCTTTTTAAGAGCTTATTTTTAAGAAAAAGAAAAGGAGCCGAGTTCCTTTATTTTTATATCCCCTGGGTGGATCGCTTATATTACGCTAAAAGATCCTTAGCGTTCCATCCCAAAAAGGTCTTCCGTACCAGTCCCGGGTAGGTCCCGGGTAGATCGACGTTCCTTACAAATTTTAATTATAATATAAGTACCCCTTTGGGCTCTTTTTTTTATTATAATCCCGGCGGCGTATATTATAAATGGTTGTATTACCATTATATATAATACCCTGGCCTAATTAATTTTATAACCCTATATAAACCTTATTAAACGGGTTAGGGTAAATATTTATTTTATTAATTTCCCTTTTAATACCTTAATATATATTGCCCAAATAAGGCGGTGGTCGAGCCATACCCCTAAAAAACGGGCATTAATTATTAATATTAATGGTATTTTTTCCCGGCCTAATATAAGAGCCCTGGGGATAATGCCCTATTACCGGAAATATATTAATTCCGATTTAATTAGGGTAAATTATATTTCTACCGTTTTAATTTATTCCTTTTTTATTATATAAGCCTGCTTAAAAATATTGCTATATTTATTATGGGTTTTTCCCACGGTTAGAAGATTTATATTATTGGTAAACCCGGCGATTTAAAACTCTGGGCGGTATAGTTTATTATATAATAGCCGAAAAAATAATAGGAATAAAATAGGCGATAATGGTAACCCTTATAATACCCCTGCGGGAATATTAATCGTGGTACCAATATTATTAACCATTAATTTGGCCTGCCTATTTTTAAAATGATTTTATAACCATTATATTAATATAAAGGGGAAACCTCCGTTTTGAAAAATTATAAAAAGCCAGCCGTGGTATACCCGATTAAAGGTACCGGTTAAATTTAATTAAAAAATAAGGTAATCCCCTTTTCCGCCCAGGCGGTATATACCAATTAAACCACCAGTATTATAATAAACTTGGGAAATTATTTAGGCTTATTCCCAAATTATTTAAAGGGTAATAAATTTACGCCGCCCGTTATTTTTAATACCCGTTAGGCCATAATTCTTTTTATGGGTTTGGCCAGGTAATTAAATAAAACAATAGGCCTTTATTCCCCGGCTTATTATAATTAGGCGGGTATTTTCCCTGGTTTTAATAATATTATTACCGTCGCTTATTAGAATTCCTTTAATTAATATACCAGGTATACGTTTATATTATATAAGGTGGCCAATATTTAAACCAATGGTTTATTATAAGTTTTTAAAAAACCCGTGGGGAATATATCGGGGTCTGGGGCTTTTTATGATTGCGTATTTTTAAGTGCCTATTTTATGTTTTTTATAATAATGCTTAGGCTTATTAGGACCTATACGGGGGCGTTTAATAATAACGGCGGCGGCGGTTAGCCTGGTATTATCTATAAAAAAAACTTTTTTACCAATATTATTATTTTTAAATATTTCTTTTAATATTACCATTCCCGGATATTTAAAGGCCTTTAACGCGCTTATTATTAGGCGTACGCCGCTTAGTATTAAAAAGTTTAAATTTTTTTGGTCCACCCCGGCTGCCTTTAACGGCCTTTTTTAGGTATCCGTAAAAGGGCCACCTTATTTACCACCATAATTAAAATTATAAATAGGTTTTCTAATATTAAATTTATTTTTCGGGGGGTTTCCGGGCGTATATTATATAATGGTCGGAAAAGCTCGGCTACGGTGGCCTTTATAAGCTCCTTATTAAACGTTTTCCAATTCCGGTATAAGGGTATAAGGCCCGTTAGGTTATATTTATAAAATTCGTAGGCTTATGGTATATAGTTTAAACCCGTAAATAAAGGCGGGCTGGTAATATTCCCGTTTGAATTTGGGGTAATTTAAATATGGTCGATAATAAAGGGGCGGTTTTTATAGGCCGCTGGTTTTATGATTTTTCCGAAAGGGGTTTTTAGCTTTAAATTCTATACTTTAGTTAATTAAAAAGGGTTTTTTATATAGGGGAATGTATATTAATATTGGTCTTATATTGGGTAATATAAATTAAAGTTTTTAAATAAAAGGGCCTTATTTAATATATTAATTTTCATATATATTAAGAGCGGTAAGTTTAATAAGGCGTTATATGTTTTGGCCGGCTCCGAATAAATATATATAAGGCTTATAAATATGGCTATACTTTTAAATATAATTATTATAATATTATTAATGGTTATATTAATATTATATCTGTATAGGGGGAGTTTTATAATAATCTAAACGACCACTTTTTTATTAATATATATTTTATAATCGGTTATTTTACCCGTTTTAATCGGGCGGCCGGGTATTAAATATTTTTATAATTTTATAATTTTATATTCCGAGGTAAATGCTTATTAAATGTACTTGGCCTATTTATGGGTATTATAAGGAACGTCGACCTACCCGGGACCTACCCGGGACTGGTACGGAAGATCTTCCTGGGATGGAACGCTAAGGATCTCTTAATATAATATAAGCGATCCCCCTAAGGGACGTAAAAATAAAGGAACTCGGCTCCTTTTTTTCTTTTTAAAAATAAGCTTTTAAAAAAACTGGTTATAATATATTTATTATTATTCCATTTATTTTAACCTTTTACACCTTGCCTAACCTTCCCATAGGGTAAACCTATAAACCTTATTATAATTTTTATTTTTCTTCCCTTAATTATCCAAAATATTAAAAATAAAAAACGAATAATCGAATCCTTATAATAAAAATAAAAACGAACTCGCGCATTAACCCTAATAAAACGCCCCCGCTCCGTTATTATATAGCCATTTTATTTTAAATAATAATAATAAAAAGAAAATACCTTAAAAAAAGGGAGATTTTAATTTTTATACTTTTAAATAATATTATATTAAATATATTGCCTAATTTAAACGTATTCGAAATTTAAAGCGTAAATAATAAGCCTTAAAAGCGGAATTGGTTAAATTTAAAGAAAGCCAATTATAAGCGAAATATTATTAAAAATAAAGCGATTTATTATTAAATAATAAAGGACCCAATATTAAAATTATTAGTATTATTACCCTTTTAATTATTACCACCTTTTATTAATATAATATTTAAAAAGTAAACCTTTAACGCGCTTTTAATAAAAATCGCAAAAAGTATTATAAGGATTATAAAAAAATCCTCCTTATATTTAATTATATAGCGCCGGATTTATATTAATATTAATAAATATTCCTAAATATATTTAAAAGTAAAATATTAAGGGAATAAAACTAAAGCGATTAAATGGCGTTCCGTATTTAAATTAAAACTTAATTTAAAAATATATAAAATAAGGATTATACCTTTTAACGATTATTAAAAAACGCGTATTAAAAAAAAGCCTAATCCTTATAGGAATTTTACCATTACCTTTTATCCTTGGAAAATTAATTTAAAAATATTAATAAAAAAATAAAGGTTTAAATATTTTATATTAAATTAATATTAACCCTTATTAATAATATTAATATATACGGTAATCCTAAACTTATTATATAAATTAATATAATTAATTTGGCCTAAATATTATATAATCGATTTTATATATTAAGGTTAAAGGGGGCGAGGTATTAGTAAAACCCCAGCGAAATTTAAAGGGAAAGTATTTTTTAAAAAAAAGGGGAAATTAAACCGGGTTTATGCCACCATATTATAATAAAAAGGGTATTAATTAAAAGGAAGAAAAAAAGAAAAACCGGCCTAATTATAAAACCGGTAAACCATTTAAATATTTCCGATATAATTTAAAATATTACCTTTTTTCCGGCTATACCTAAACCCCGGGATAAGTATAAGCCGCCGTGAAAAAAAAAATGGCCGGCCAAATAAAAGGTAAAAGAAAAGGAAGCAATTTTAAGGCGGAATAATCGGGAAATAAAATAATAATATAAGTACCTTTATTCCTACGTTGTTTTTTATTCCTATAAAGGTATTATTTTATTTTTTTATTTCCGCTATTTTTATCCCCCTAATTTTTAAGTCCGCAGCCTTTATTTTAATTAATTTAAATATAGGCGCGGAAATTAATATTATTAATTTATTATTTATAATAAAATATAAACTTAAAAAGGCATTAATGGTTTCGCTATAATTAAATATATTTAACGGAACGGAGGTAATACCCTAAAGTATATTTAAAGTTTTATTTTATATAATAAATAATCGAGGAAATTCCCGCACTTTTATTACTCCGTACATTATAATAAAAAATAAAAATAATAATTTTTTTATATTATTATTAATAATAATAATAATACGGGAGAGAATTACCCTTAATCCGCCAATAAAACGCTGGTTTTTTATTATCGACCTTATATATATTTCTATTTTATCCGCTTATAAATTTATAAAAGTTTATAAAAATAAGGCCTATATATTTTCCCTTATATAAACGCCACCCGAGCTGTTTTTTAAAGAGAAAACGGAAGGTAATAATACGGTGCACCCTTAAAAAATCCCAAGTAAATTCCAGGTATTTTAAAATATATTCGAAAATCCCGTAAATGGTGCCCTTTTATTATATAATAATACGGATTATACCATCCCTTTCCTTTCCGAATCCATACCTTTTTATAGGCCTATTTACCTATTTTCCCAAAAAAAATTAATAGTTTTATAAGTTTATTTAAATAAATACCTAATTAAAGGACTTATATATTTATTATTATCCCTATTAAAAGCCCCGATTTTATTTATTTTAAAATTAAACGGAAATTTAAGGCTTTATATAAATTATAAAGGTTTTAATAAAATAACGGTAAAGAATCGCTACCCCCTCCCTTTGGTAATAAAAATTTTAAACCGAATTAATAAAATATAATTTTTTACCAAAATTAATATTAAAAATATATATTATTAAATTTATATTAAAAAGGGAAAGAAGTGAAAAATAATGTTCCGTTTTTAATACGGCCATTATAAATATTTAATTATACTATTTGGCCTTACCAATACCCCTGCCGCCTTTTAAAATTATATTTATAATACCCTAAAAGGATTAATCGATAATTTTTATCTTATTTATTTAAATAATATTTTAATTTTCTTCTCCGATCGCAATATATATACTAAATATATTTAAACCGTTTTAAAACGGTTACGTATTATATAATTATACGCGAAACCGTTAAAATGCTCCTTTTATAAAAAGGAAATTAAATTTTTAGGCTTTATTTTATTACCCCAGGGGATTTTAATAAATCCTAAGCGTACCCTTATTATTATTAAATGGCTATTCCCGCGAACCTATTATAATATATAAATATTTTTAAGGTTTTATAATTTTTATCGGAGGTTTTTTTATAAATATTTTAATATTATGGCTTTCCTTATTAATTTATTAAAAGGTAATATAAATAAAAAAAAGCCAGGGTTTATTAAACTAAACGCTTTAAAAAAAAAGGCGTTTTACCAGTTTATTAATATATTTTAAAATACTCCCCTATTTTATTATTTTAACCCCTAATTATTTATACGGGTTAAAACCGATGCTTTAAATTAGGCCTAAATAACCATTTTATTATAATCGGACAAGAAAGTTATATACCACCCTATCGTTTTCTGGTTTATTAAATTTAAAGGAGTTAAATTAAATTATAATATTTTTAATAAAAAATTATTCGTTATTATTTTATTATTTAAATACTGGCAATATTATCTTAAAAGGTTAGCGTTCCTAATTAAAATCCTTTCGGATTATTTTAATCTCCAAACCTTTATAAATTAATAAAAATTAAATGGCCGTTAAATATATTGGTATATATATTTGGCCCCCTTTAATTTTAAGATTAAATACCAGGCAGGTAAGCGAAACCCTGCCGATACCCCGTCGAAAAGGCCTAATTATATTTTAAAAACTCCGGCGAAAGGTAGTTTTTTTCTATTATTATAAAGAAAAATGGCTAAAATATATAATTTTAAGGCCATATAATCCTAAAGATTAAGTAAGCTATTATTTTAAATACTTTTAAGCGGACCTTATAAAGGAATTTTAAAAAATGGCCCTACCTTAAATAATAATTAAAATTACCACGGTAAAGGAAAAACCATATTTATTTATAAATAAAAGCCTATATAATTATATTAAATAATTATAAAGCATTAATTTAATATATATTACAAAAATCGCCACCTTAATATTAAATAAACCTTAAATTTTAAGAATTTAGGCTGGGAAAATCCAAATGGCCTTTTATTATTTAAGGAATATATAATCGTTTTAATAAAGTTTATAATTCGAAGAAAGCTTATACAGCTTTATTATAATAATCCCTTGGCAGGATATTTCGGTAAATTTAAAATAAATAAATTATTAGGTCTGAAATACTTTTAATTAAAAATAAATAAAAACGTGGCCAAGTATATTAACGGATATAATATTTATTAAAAAATAAGTATATTAAAATATTATCCCTATAGCGCTATTGTTTTTTTACCAATACCCCGGCGTTTTATAAACGAACTTTTTATAAATTTTATTATTAATTTATTATTAATTATAAATAATTTCGAAAAGGGGGAGATAATTTTTATAATAATATATAAATATATTAAGCTTAGAATCTTTTTACCCGTGCATAATAATATTATAATTTCCGAATTAATATAATTATTTTATAGGGAGATTAAATTATAATACGGGGCCCTTAACGGTATTGTTAATAATAAGGGACCCTTATTTATAAATAAGTTCTGGTTTAAATTATATTTTTATTTTAAAATTAAACGCCGCTTATTAACGGCGTTTTACCCTTAAATCGATGGCCAAACGGAAAGGGTAAATTAGGTATTAGAATATTTCTTATATTATTATACCACCTAAAATTAATTAAATTAGGCGTCCCTATTAGTATAAGCAGAATTTATATATAATAATACAAGGTATTTTAATATATTTATCTTACCTTTTTAAATATTAATGGGGTATAACCCAAAGTTTAAATATAAGGCCAAGGATAACCTTCTTTTAAAAAAGGTACCTATTATAAAAGCCAGGCTAAAAAACCTACGTATAATAAAAGAAACGTTTAAAAAACACCTTAAAAACGCCCAGTAATATTAAAAAAATGCCTATAATAAATATTACTAATTAAAATAATATAGGCGGGGCGATTTGGTTAAACTTTTAGCCAAAAATATCCGTTTTAAACTTTTATCGCGTAAATTAGCCCCAAGGTTTATCGGATTATTTAAAGTTTTTAATATTATAGGATCGCAGGCCTATTATTTGGCCTTTTTTAACGAATACTTAAAATTATATAACGTTTTTTATATAAGCCTTTTAAAGCCGTGGAAAGACCGTTTAGGCGAATAAAAAAACCCTTTTCCAATACCGGACCTTAAAAAGGACCCGGAATAATAAAAGATCGAATAGGTATTAAATAAGCGTAAATATTAAGGCGATTAGTATTATTTAATTCGCTGGATAAAATGGCCTCCGGAGTATAATTAATGGATCCCGGAGGAAAATATGGTAAATATAATAAAAATAATAATTAAGTTTAAAAAGCGAAAAGGCAGGAAAAGGAACTTAAGGGGATGTTAAAAGCGAAAAAAAAAAAGCTTACCTTAATAAATATAAAAATATTATTAGTATATCCTTAGCCATACGCTTAAGCAATATAAGCCCCGAATATAAAATACGTAATTATATATTAAATAGGAATATAAAAGCGCCGGCATTAATTATTAAATTAATAAGGGAGACCCCTTTAGGCCTACCCTTATAAGTACCTATATACCACACATTATAATAATTAATAAAAATAAAAAATAAAAAAATCTATTAATAAAACTCGAACCCGGTTTTTTATCGAGGAAATATAATAATAGCGCTACCCCAACCCCCGTAAAATAATAATAAGATTCCGGCCATTTTTAAGCCTTTAATTTATTAAGGTAAAGTAATTTACGCAGCAGGGCCTTAATGGTATTATCGAATATATGTATATTTTCCGCCACCTTATAAAACCGCTTTATAAAATGATATTTTACCATATAAAGGGCCGCAAAACCCGAATTTCCCGGGATAAAATACAGTATTAATTAAAACCTTTAAACTTTATTACCAACCGCACCCTAATTGTCCCAAAATCGTTAATATACCATTAAGGAAGCGTTTTATTAGGGCGAAACTTATAACGCCTAAGGGAAATTACTGTATAAATTATACTAATAAAAAATAATGCCTAACCATTATGGCCTGGTAGGTGGCGAAGTTTTAAAAAAGAAAAAAAAAAGGGCAAAAGTATTAATATTATTCCCCTATCGTTAATATTATATTAGGGTATTATTTACGGCGGCGCGGTTTTTTTTATTACCGGTAAGCCTATATTTCAAACAATATTATTACTCGTAGTATAATAAAAAAGCTTAATAATTATAAAACTTTTTATAAAGCTCTCGGAAATGGCCAAAATAAAATATAGGCTCGCCCACCGCGTTAGGGTTAGCGGCGAGCTCCTTTTTATTAA
Source organism: Zalerion maritima (assembly GCA_022664585.2). Lineage (NCBI taxonomy): Eukaryota > Fungi > Ascomycota > Sordariomycetes > Lulworthiales > Lulworthiaceae > Zalerion > Zalerion maritima. Next base: position 29,388 of record JAKWBI020000479.1, read on the forward strand.
AAGGGAAATATTATTTTATTATATTAATACCCGGTAAATGCCAGGGAAATACCTCGATAAATATATACTAATAAGCGGTAACCTTTAAGTTAAATCGTTATTTTAAAAAGGTCGTTAAAATTGCCTTTTATAATAACGATAGGCTTTTTATTCGATTAATTATATATTAATATTAAAGAAATACTTAGGAAATATTACCTATTTGTAAAGATTATTATCTTTATTATAATTATTATATAATATAATAATTCCTCCGGATTAATAATAATCCGGCCGCGTAAGCCTATCGAAATAATTAGGCTTGCGTAATAAATCGATATTATTTATAATGCGACGGCGATAATATATATAAGCGTGTTTACGATTAAGGATAACGCCGCCGCGGTCCCGCTACCCTGCGAAATAATAATAATATTATACCTTGGTTTTATAATAATAATAAAGCATAATAATATTTATTATAATAATTAATTAATATAAAGTATTATTATTAAAATATTAAATTATCGCTTAGGTAAAATAAGGTAAAATATAAATAAAAGTTAGGTAATATTATATTCGATTAATTATTTAAATTAATTAAAATAAAATTAGGATTATAAATTAATATTATATTAAGGAAATAATAAAAAAAGGGTAATAAAAAATGGGTAATAATTTAATAAAGGGTTATATTTTATTTATTTATAAAAAAATATGCATTATTATAAAAATATATAATTATAATAACCAAGCCTTTAGGGCTATATATATTATTATATATATAATACGCCATTATATATAATAATTATACCTACGCTTATACCTTTTATATTAATATAAGCATTTTATACCTACCATATAATTTATAATATTTTTAGGCCGTAATAATGGTTAAGAATATCCGCCCTAAAAGGGAGGATAATTATAAAAAATATCGACCTATCCGGGACCTACCCGGGATTAATACGGAAAACCTTCCTAAAATAAAACGCTAAGGATCTTTTAATATAATATAAGCAATCCCCTTAGGGGACGCAAAGATAAAGGAACTCGGCTTTTTTTCTTTTTCTTAAAAATAAGCTTTTAAAAAGACTGGTTATAATATATTTATTACTATCCCATTTATTCTAGCCTTTTACACCTTGCCTGACCTTCCCACATGGTAAACCTGTGGACCCCATTACAGGTATTTTATAAAAATATTCGGGTAACCCTAATTATAAATAGGGGTAGGGGTATAAATTAGGCTTAGGGGCGGTTTCTCCTAAACCATATTCTTTATTTTTATTTCCATATCCGTTCATTCTTATATTAACTCCTATTTTAATTCCTATATTAAAGGCGCCCCAATATTAAATAAGGGAATTACCATCCCCCCCAGCCCCGGGCTATCCGTTTTTTTTTTCTCCCCTACTTTTAATTATATATCGAATTATTATTGGTTGGGATTATTGGCGGCCATATTTAAGGCGCTCGGTTAGCCTTTCCTAATATTTTTCGCTCCCCATTATAAAATACGGGATGGTTTATATATAAATTTTACTAATTCGGGTTTTATTATTATTATTAATTTTTATACGGGTATTAATGGCGATTATTTAGGCTTGGTTAATAATTAAAAGGGTATGGGTACGGGTTTTGGTTATTTAACCGGGGGCGTGGCCGTGGCTGTGGATCGTTTAATAAATATTTTGGGCGCTTTGGCACGTTTTACCTTAACCTCCTTAATTTCCTTTTATTATATTGGGTAACCCTTATTTTTAATGTGGTATTTTCCGGTATAATTAATGTATTTAAATTATACCACGCATTTTTTTTCGGGTAATTAATATTGGGGTATTTTCCGCCCCGTGGGTATTTTTTATAAAACCTCTCCTTATGGCCGAAGCATTAGTAGTATTAATATTATACCGCCGCTCCGTTTGTAATAGAAACTGTGGCCGGGTAAAAAAAAAGCGGAATTTAATTCCCCTTATTGCCTTATTTGCCTTCTTCCTTTTATAAATATAAAGGAGGGCCGTTATTCGGGCCCCTGGCCTATTTTAATTAATAAACTTGGCCTGTTTAAATAAGGGCATATTATTTTCCGCCCGTAAAGTATATAATACCTTTTATATATTTTATTTAAAATTTGGGTGAATTGTTTCCGGAATAATAACCCGTATATAATAATACGGGATAATAAGGCTTGGCCCGAGGCCAAAAATCTGCTCGATTTATTAATGGTCCGCCGTAGCCTTTTCCATTATAACCGGGGTAAGTATTAATTTTTAATCGCCATTAGGAAATTTATTTATTACCTTTACGGTATTTTCTCCCAATACCCAATTAATATATATAACCATTTCGGTCGCGCTTATAATAGGGAGTTTTCCTCCGCTTCGAAATATAAAAAGCCTTTTTTTTACGTTTAATAATATATTTATTATAGGTGGGCGCGTTTATATAGGCGGTATGGCCGGTTTTGCTATTATAATAATATAATTAGGCGGCCCGGGGGCCGTTTTAAATTATTTAGGCCTATTAGGCCTATTTCGGGTAGGTAAGGCGATCCGGATAATCTTATCCGTTTATTCTTTGGTTTTATTTTTTCCCTTTAATATGGTCGCGGTCGGGGTATTATTTATAAGGGTGGGAGTATCGGGGGGCGTTAATTTCTCGCCCGTAATCTTAAATAGGGCTATTATTAGTATTTTTATAAGTGGTTAAAGGTCCCTGTACTTTTCCGGAAGGAGTTGGAAAAGCATTTTAATAATCCTAACGATGGTTTTCTTTTAATTACCATCGCCGTTTATTCCCTCCCCTTTTATCGCGTCGCGGTATTGCGGCGTGTCTGTGTTATAATTGGTTAATCTTGCTGACTAATTACGTGCGGTGTTGGTATAATCTATGTATCGCTCCCATTTCTTTTATTACTTTTGCCATTATTATCCGCCTATACCTTTTATATTAACTTAAGCACTTTATACCTATTATATAATTTATAATGCTTTCAGGCTATAATGGCGGCGAAGAATATCCGCCCTAAAGGGGAGGATAATTATAAAAAATATCGATCTACCCGGGACCTACCCGGGATTAATACGGAAAACCTTTTTAGGATGGAACATTAAGAATCTTTTAGCGTAATATAAGCGATCCCCCCAGGGGATATAAAAATAAAGGAACTTAGCTTTTTTTCTTTTTTTTAAAAATAAGCTTTTAAAAAGACTGGTTATAATATACTTATTATTATTTTATTTATTCTAGCCTTTTGCACCTTGCCTGACCTTCCCACAGGGTAAACCTGTGGACCCTATTATACGGCCTAATGATATACCCAACCATATTATTATATGGTTTTTGTTAAATGCACACTTGCCCGCATCGGCCTAAATAAAATAAAATCAAATAAATAAAATTCATAATAAGATTCTCCTATATTTTGCCTTTCTTTTATAACATTTATTTTATTTTTGGCATTTTATTTAGGCATTATATTATAATTTTAAAGTTTTAGGTCAGGTAAATTCACTGTTAGGAAAAATTTAATGTGCGAAATATTATATAACTTGCCAAAAGTCCACGTATTTTTATTAGTATTTTGAAATTTGTTTTTTTATTTTTCCAAAACCTTTAAGGTTTAATATTTGATCCTTTATTTAATTTGAATATTATTGGAAAAAGGGATAACGGGAAAACAGCACAGGCGAAGGTATTAGATTGGGAAAAAAGAACCTTTTAGGATTATTCCATTATAATTTATAGTAATATATTCCCATTTTTCACCATTTGTTTTATTACTTTTGCTATTATTATTAATGGATTAATATAAAGTTTAAAAAGAAATTAAATCGCCGTATTTCTCCGAGTTTTATATATAGATTAATGGAATGTTTTAAACCAATTTAAATGCACTTATTTCTCCGATTTTTATATACAGATTACTGGAAATTTTAAAATCAATTTAAATCCGCGTATTTATATGATTGCTATATAATAAAGAATATAATATTAGGGGGGGGGGGGGATGAAGAGTTATAAATCAGAGAAGGTCCCATATTAAATAAGGTAAGTTGTAGTATAGTAGTTCAATTGGTTAAACCTGTAAGGAACGTCGACCTACCCGGGACCTACCCGGGACTAGTACGGAAGACCTTCCTGGGATAAAACGCTAAGGACTTTTTAATATAATATAAGCAATCCCCCCAGGGGACGTAAAAATAAAGAAACTTGGCTCCTTTTCCTTTTTTTAAAAAATAATCCCTTAAGAAAATTAATTATAATGTACTTATTAATATGCTATTTATTTTAGCCTTTTATACCTTGCCTAACCTTTTTATAAAATAAACCTATAAACCTTATTATAATTCTTATTCTTTCCCCCTTAATTACCCAAAATATTAAAAGTAAAAAATAAACGATCGAATCCTTATAATAAAAATAAAAACGAATTTGTATATTAACCTTAATAAAACGCCCCCGTTCCGTTATTATATAACCATTCAATCCTCAAAAATAATAATAAAATGGAAATACCTTAAAAAAAGGGAAATTTTAATTTTTATACTTTGGAATAATACCACACCAAATATATTACCTAATTTAAATATATCCGAAATTTAAAGCGCTAATAATAAACCTTAAAGGCGGAATTAATTAAACTCGGAAAAAGCTAATTATGGGCGAAATATTATAAAATTATAAAGTAATTTATTATTAAATAATAAAGGACCTAATGTAGCGGGGAGTAGGTCTGATAACCTCGCTGCATGGTCGGTGTTTAAAACCAAGCTGTTTGGTTTGGTTAGACCTCTAATTACCTGTTTAGGAGTGGCAACACTCCAGAAAACATAAAATAATCCTGTACAGGATTATTCCTAAACGATAATATAATATTTGGGGGAAAATATAATGTATTAAATAGTAGTTATATTTTCATAACCAAGTTTCTGCCGCCATAATTCATTACCCTTTTAAAAATCCCATAAGTCCCGGGGGTCCTCCTGGCTTTTTATATAATCCTGTACAGGATTATTTTAAGGCTTTAAATTAATTATTTAAACAATTGCGCCGGGCGCCGGTCTTTAGTATAAATGCAGCGGGGGATATTTCCGGCACCGTTATATTTTACCAACCCATAATAAAAGACCGCGCCCTGCGGTCCGAAAAACTTTAGGAAAAATTTCCTGGCTTTTACCAGTATTACCGATTTATCCGTTTCCTTATCCTTTATATATTACTAATTATTTTTTTATAATAATTATAGGTTCCCTTTTTTATTTTATTATAATTAAATAAGGTTATACAGTTTTATTTTTATAAATTTTATTACGCCCCAATCTTTATTTTCCCTAAAGGGTTTATTTTAATTGGTGGTATTTAAGCTTTATTTTAAATAATTTATAAAATAAAAAATAAAACATTTATTCCCCCTTTTTATATAATTAGGAGCCAATCGAGCTTAAAAAGCCCTTTTAATCCTTTCAAATCGGCGGCGCTGGCCATGCTTAATATTATAGGCCGTATTTTTCGCTTTTACCGCCTTTTTCTTTTAAGCTTCCTTCCTTTCCTCCTTTTTTACAGCCTTTCGCTTAATATTCCTTTTAATAATAACCCACCCTAGGAAATTCTCGGTATGGGTAGGCTATATATTAGGTTCGGGACGGGATAAATGGCGTTAAATAAAATAAAACCTGGGGTTTCTTGGCCGGTAGGCCTTTTTTTTTATTAATAAACGGTATAAGGGCTTTTTAATAATCTCCTTTTTAAATATTTCGAAATTATTATTTGCCTTAATATTAAAAAACGGCCTATATTATTTTTTATATACCCACCAGCGCTGATTAATATATAAGGGGAGTTAAGGTTATGGCGATTATTTAAGAATAGGAGCCGCGTATAGGGAAAATAAGGCTATTTTTAAGGGTGGGGATAAGGGCAACGATTAATAATTAGCGGGGGATGCGCGTATAATAAAACGTGCGAAAGGTAAAGAAAAAAGGGAAGGGGTATATAATGGTAATTTAAATAATTTTAATAAATTAGGCTTTTATCCCGGTAATATATATTCTCCCTTAGGAGATTTATAAGGGCGGTTATTGCCCCCTTTTTTTTTTAAGGCCACCTGGCCCCTCCGCCTTTGGTATACAGGATTAATTATATAAATAAAGTTTAAATTTATATTATTTCCCGATTTTAACTCCATTATATCCTTTTGGTTTTCCGTATAAAAGTTAAACGGGTTTACCCCTTTACGAGCTATGGAATTTACCCTAATATTAGGGAGCTTAAGGCGTATTAAAAAAGGCCTAAGGCCTATATAAATATTAAATATATAGGAACGCATCCCGGCAGTATTTATATTTATATTTAGGCTTTATTACTCCTTATTATTAACCAAATAACCCTAGGGATTATTACCTTCCGCTATTATATATAAAAAAACCTTATGCCGAATAATAATATTAATTTCCCCTTATAACCACCCTGCTTTAAGGAGGTTCCTTAATATATTAGGGCCTATTATAAACCTTAAATAATTTATATAAAATACCTTTACCTAATTTATAAAATACTTTATATAATTATTAGGCGGTGGCCTAAAAGAATATAATATATGGTTTTTTTTCCCTTTTCCCCCCATGCCTAATTTTAGTTTTCGGAGGCGGTATTATGACCTTTTTTTATTATTCTTTAATTTTTAAAATATAAGGGCCTTTTTATTAATATAAACCTTCCTTTTTATTCGCGTATGGATCCATATTATTTTTTATTTATAAATTATAATCCTAAGCGTTTTTAATATTATAAGGTATTAAGATTGGTAAAAGGGGCTAATTTATACGAAAATAATTATTATAAAAAGGACCTTAGGTCGGAGGCCGTATTTCTTAAATATACCCCTATTGGCTTTATTTTAAAATATCGCCGAAAACCTTATATAAACCTCCCATATATACCTTTTAAAATTCTCTCCTATATTTTTTAATGCAAACGTAATAAGTATTATACCCCTATGGTAATTTTGGATAAAAATTATTCGCGGATTTCTTTATCCTTTTATTATAGGATTAACCCCTGCCTTTATTATATTAAATAAATCGTAATTTTTAAAAAACGGGTATTATAGGGGAATTATAAGGGCTGCCTGGTTTTTAATGGTTGGTATATTTTTAGGCCCTTTTAAAGGTTTAAAATCCGTAATTATAAACCCAATATTATTTACCCCATTATATATTTCGAGGTAATCCTTATAAGTAATTAATTATTAATAAAAAAAAATTGGTTGTATTCTAATAATTTAATAATATTATATATATATGCCCAAGTATTTATAAAAAACGCTTTAGTAATAATAGGCCTTCGGAGCCGTTAATAAAAGCGGTTATTTTTATAACGGTCGATAGGGTTAAGCATATCCCTAATAATTATGCTTATATTTTTTTGGGCAATTTCTTTAAGCTTTGGGTTATTTATGTATAAAATATATAAGGGGATTGGCCCTTTTTAATGGGCCTGGTTTTTATACAGGCGTTAAGATTTAATAAGGGCTTTTATATAAAAAATCACCTTTCGGGATAATTTAAATAAGAACTCCGATTAATATTTAGGCATTTAAGTATTGGTTTCGTTTTTTAGCCTTAACCCTTTAAAGGTATAATCTCCTATTATTAAAATAATACTGCTTAGGGTTTTTTTGCTTTATTAAATAATAATAAAAAATAAAAGGTATGTTTAGATTAAAGTTTTTAGGTTAAAAGGGTTAAAAAGGTATTAAATATTAGGGGTTAGGCTAAGGGTAATATAAGCTTTTAA
>JAKWBI020000047.1:0-152991 GCA_022664585.2 Zalerion maritima
TTTCATTTTTTTTTTTTTTTGGGGGGGAAATTCGTTTTTTTAATCACTTTGTCCGGTAAACTCCCCCCCCCCCCCCCCCCCCCCCTTCCCATTGGCGATTATTAGGTATCACGGTTTATTCGACGTTACGGATATTATATAATCAACATTGAAGAAAACAGGCATTATTCCCTTTAATCCCAAACTAATCCTGGATTAAATCAAAGATCGGAGACCAGAAACGCCACCTTTATCGAATCCATTGCATTCATCGCCATTTGGAACTCCACTCACCATTCGGAAACTCAATAAGGTTGGGGATCGTATTCTTTAGGCTCTTCCGGATGAAATGAGCCCAGAATTAAGTTCTGGTATTGAAAAATATATTCGGGGTTCTTAAATACAGGGTACGGAGTTGATACAGATACGGAGAGATTTACGCAATACTAAACTGGCGGAGGCATCATAATGGGCAGCCCGGGCGGAGAAAAACAAGCGCCTATAATACGGAGGGGTACTTACAGTATGCGATGCCCGATTTAAAATTGCAAAAATACCTACTGATAAGGTAAAGGAGGCGAGGGCATTGATCGTGGCATCTGAGATGAAGGAAAAAAGGGAGTGGAAAAAGTGGTATACTGCGGTATTGAAACAACACAGGCAATGGAAAAAACATATTCAGAAGAAGCGGAAATAATGGAAGATAATACTAGGGGAGTTGTTAATTGTAGTCGAAAAGCGTAGAAGTAAGAATAGGGAAGAATAAGAAGAAGGGTCAAAAATCGGGGAAAATTGCGTTCAGCTAGTAGTTGTGTTCAGGTGGCGAGCACCCACAACGCGGGTGGGTGAAAGAATTGAAACCCGTACCCCGCAGTTGTGGGGGCGTGGCACGGGTACTGGAGAGACTGAACATTTTTACCCCGAGATTGGGTTACCGCAGTCATATGGACGAGTCGAAATTCAGTACTGATTAGGGAGAGTGGTGGAATGGAAGATGCGACGACATGGGCGTGTCTCCCGTTCTGGCCATGCCGTCTTCAGCGAACTGTTTCATAGACGACGGAGAAGAACAAACGAGAACCCAAGACATCAAACTGCCTTGTCGCGCTTTTCCAAGACCTACTTGCGTTGGGTACTGCAATCCGATCACAAATAGTCGCCAAAATCTGATTTTGGCATTGACCAGCAGAAGTTCCCTTTGCAGTAAAGGTAACCTACGGATATCGCCTGCAGCCGACAACTAGGTTTGGCTGCGAGGTTGCAAACAATTATAAAAGAAAAAAACCCCTTTTAACACAGTACAGTACGTTACGGGTTGTATCTGTCCATTGCGGGACTATCTATAAATTCTCTTGCTGGGGTTTGAGAATAAGTGGAAACTTTCCATGTTTTCACCTTCCGTCGCAGCGGCGAATACACAGCACGGAACAGTCTGTAAGATGTGTAATGGTCGTCACTTGAGCATTGAGACATTCTCTTTCGCGATGGATATAATACCGTAAGTAAGTAGCCTTCCACCCCAGCCGCCTTGTTCCCCGCACCTTTTTCTGTTTGATGTTCCTCGCCTGCCGACCCCAACGTGTCTCGATTGGGACGCATGTGATGTGTACATCCGACTTAAGCTTTGTAGGCAATGTTCCATTCTGGCGGCTGGCCCCTCTCGGCGGTCATGCTGCTGTACGCCATGGGTTTTTTTCTTCACACCGCTGCTATGTGCCTACCTTGCGCCGCATGGAGCGGACGAGGGGGGAGGAGGAGGGGAGTATTCATCTCACCTTGTCCAATACTGGAGTTCCCTGCTATATGTGTCAAAGAGCGCATGGAAATAGCAGAAAGTGCTAGCAGCTGGCAGGCCTGGGGCTAATGTGTACAGTTTTGGTAGTGTATGCACACTCGTGGTGTGTACCACAGTAAAAGTGTGAGTCCGGATTGCCGTGTACGTGTAGATGGCAGAAATCAAGACTAACGAGACTCCCGGGGCGCTGGCGTGATCTAGACCCTAGCAATGCTAATAATTGAGGCTGGCCGCTTGAAGAGGCCGAGTTGACCGACTGGGACGCTTTCACCACCTAGGGATAAGCGCCTCCACATCCGACGAATAGAATATACCTAATATACACAGCATTGGAGAGAACGTGAGACATGATGTCCGACCAAATCGATCGTCGGACTCAGCGCCATCGAGATAGATGTACCGCAATCCGTATTCCAGCGCCATTACTGCCATTTGGGAAATCACCTTTTCAGGTGGGTGATGCCAACCATGCTTGCGATGCCCCCCCCCCCCCCCCCGGTGAATGTCTCTCTTGAGTCTTTGAGTCCCCGATCCAGCTGGAGGGTTCCAAGTTACAAGCTTGGCAATTGCATCAGCCATCAGCTGAAATTCGAGAGAACGGCGCAAGAAAAGGGGTTGATATCGGCTACGTACGTCGTTGATTATGCAGGTTTGGCGGGCTTCTAGATGGATTGAGCGACGATCAGATGTCCGCACCCACCCACAATACTCAATGCCAAATTTCTGCAAACGAAAGCATCCGCCAGCATCGACCACACATCATCTCCAAGAACGGAAATACACACGCGTATGCTGGCCATTTATCTTCTACGAAGGGGGAGAAACGCATAGAGATTTAGAGTACTTGATATTAGGGAGAGAAAAGAAAATACTTCAACTTTCCAGGCACTTTTCTTCCTTTTTCTTCCTTTTTTCTTTTTTGTTAAGGGTATTGTTTTGAGCCCCTGAGGGGCTCACCCACTCGCCCCATCAATGTGTGGCTGTTGATATGTCTTAGAGTCTTCCAATGACATGGAAAGACAGCAAGGGCTGGGCCGAAAAGCTGTCTCCTTCTCCTGGACGTCTTTTGTTTTTCGGCGCCTTCAAGTCTCAGGTCTCCTCGGGTGCTCCAAACCTGAGCTAAGAGACAAGTTAGAGTTAATTGTTGATCACACTCAACTGCATTATCCTTTCTTCCTTCTCTCTTTGATGCTCGGTATTCAAAAGCTCAGCCGTACTTACATGATATCCATCGGCGCTTGGTAGGATTACGTAGGTACCACAGTACGTAGTTGCCCTGCCTTCCTTCCTTCCTTCCGTCTTCTCACACGCTGCGGAGCACTACCTGCCCACCTTGTTCATCTGGCTTTGCTAGCAGGAGCTACAGCTTTGTGGCTTGCAGGGAAGTCAGGAAAGTTGGACCGGGGCCCCTTGCATGAAGATGCGGCCATGCAATGGCGGCCCCATTTCGACAGGCGGGACGGCCTTTTTGAATGAGCAATTGAGCATGCAACTTTGCGGCGTCTTCAGTCGCAAATGGTAGTCACTGCTGATACTTAACGGTGGGTGCTGCTACCAGCACACCCTTAATCCCACCCCCAACACCGGGTATGCATGGTTGAGAGAGAGAAAGAGTGGCCCACCGTTCACCCCCCCCAAAGACCTCTCCAAGCAGGAGAAGAAGGAAAAGACGGGGACCGCCTGGGTGCCTCTTTCGTTCTTAATGCACCTCCACCTACCCTTCCCGAACATACCTATGTCACTCTTCCTTCCTGGTCTTCTCTCTTTTTCCCTTTCTCCCAACCCAATGCTGCCACCGCCATCTTCGTCTGGCTACACCCACGTGAGACGCACGAGTCGACATAGTCTCAGGCCAGGCACTGTAACCAACGCCTCTGTGTAATCAGTCCTACCTACACGCACCAGTCGCGACTCAAGTCTTGCCCCAGCTCTTCCGGACACGATCGCCTCTATTCTCCCTGGACCTCCACTGTTGCCCGTCGGAACACTTCCGCCACGACTTGCGCCCACGCCAAGGTACTTCATCCTCTGTGCATTGGCACGCCGAAATCAGAGCGACAATGTCGTCCTCCAGGGCTTAACCTAATCCGATCACCAACTCTCAAGCGCGTCCGGCTGACTCATAGCCTATGAAATTCGGTTCCGGAATCCTTTGGCACCTTAATTCTAGACCACCCGTTCTGCCCAGAAACAGTCCTCCATGACACGATATGCCTAGATCCCAGAACTTCTTGAACACATCTTGTTAAGCTTGCGCAAGTGTGTGGAACCTTCCGAGACACGCTTCCTAGCCACATATCGCATCTCGACCATCCCCTGATATATGTTACCACCTACCTGCCAGTACTCGTTTTAGAGTTAGAAAACGAACTGGGACAAAAATAACAGCCTCCCTAATGGTTTAAACACGCGAATGCACCACCAACCAACATACCCCAACCCCCCCACAAACCCCAGGGCTCTATTCAGCCATGGGTAGAACATCCAAGTTCACATTCCCAGTGCCTGGCCGCAGGGCCAAGGCGACGCCGCCTCCTCCAATGCCGGCCGGTCCAGTTTCCAAGGCAAACAAGATCCTCGGCACATCGGACATCAACACCGGACTACCACCTCCCAGGACTGCTTGGGACGCTAACTCTGTATCCGGTATTAGTGTTACACTCTCGGAAACCACATGCAACTACAGCGATGCCCGGCTCCTGGACGACTCGGGCGAGGATGAGGACTATGTACCTGAGATGAAGGGAGGAGTGGATGAGACAAGCCAGTGGGAGCAGGAGTCGGAGATAATCCCGAGGGGATTTCAGCAACCGGAGGTGAATGTGGTAGATACATCCGACATGTCGACTATACGCCGCAAGCGAATGTCAACCTCGACAATAACCTCGTTTTATGACAAACCCAAGATGCCACTCGCCATCTCCCAACAGACGTCCAGCTCGGCAATTGCCAAAGGTCTGCCTATTGTGCGAAGAGCTCCCTCATTGGCAGATGATGGTTCGTCTGTGGGGTCAAAGAAGAAGAAGAAGCCAGCTCGTCTCGATCTTTCGTACCTTCTACCATCAAGAAACCGGTCATCAAAGAGCTTGGTATTGGGACCAGATATGGTGACGAAATCTCCATCTGTCATGTCTTTCTCGACAGAAGCGACGCCTCCGCCAAAACAAGAGCGCAGGGTCACAAAACGGGCCACCATGGAAAGTCTCCGCGGCAAGTCAATAGCTGAGGAGCCAATGGTTGAGCTTCAACCCCGAGGCACAACTGATGTCCGAGGCTTGCACAATCTCTACAACCATTACGAGCAAATGACATTCCGTAGCATTCTGGGCGATGGCATTGAGGAGGTGGAATCTCCCCTATTCCCCGAGCATCATCAAAAAGAGAAGCAGAGGAGAAAATCGTCCCTTGAGGGTGTTCCGGTTGTGATCAGGCAGCCCCATCACGAGCCTCAGCTCGACCCCATGCGCGAAGTTGAACATGAGGGACAGGGGTCGACGCGGACGCTCGAAGTACCAAACTCGCCCGGCATAGTGGGCGGTGACTGCTCTGCCAGTATCTCGAGCAAGTACACACGCACGTCCAAGGCGAGCAAGCGCACAAACCAGAGCATGGTCGAGTCGGACCTGAACGAAAAATCGATATTGTCGCTGTCGGACGACTCTGAGGATGAGCAAACAACGCCGGCTGGCGGCTCGGCTCCGACAATCGAGCCAGCTCCCCTGTCATCGTCGCTGGCTGTGCCTGAGCGCGCCAACCCCACCCTATCGCTTGCCGAATCGCACCAACGCCCCAATTCTCAGGGGCAGATAGTCAAGGGAAGGAGGCGACTGTCATCGCCTGGTCAGCCCGCGAGATTTTCCCGCGCTGCAAGCCATCACTTGCTTAGCCCCCCTCCATCCACTCCTCCCACCGCGTGCCTGCCAGAACCACCGAGGCACACCACGCAGCGGGCGTCTGCCATGCCGGTCATGTCTACCTCCAAGAAACCCGAGCGCTCATCATCAAAAGCATCGGCCAAAACCAGTTCATCCCAAGGCTCCAAGCGCGTTCGCCAGTCGAGGACGATCCAGTCCCCAAATTCACCCGAACAGAGAATCCAGAGGTCAAACACGACCTCAATAGATGAGTGCCGTCGGCTTTCCACCCCAGCTAGGAACAATCGGCAATCGGCATGTCCAAATCTTCAGACTACGAACACGAAATCGAGCATTTTTCCGCATCACCTACCCCAATTCAACATGCCCTTGTCGCCACAGTCTAGGCGTCTTCGTCACCGGGTGTCTCAGCGATCGTCCTCGGGCCAGCCGACGCCCCCAATGTCTCCCAGCAGCATAGACTCTGCCGCGCGCCCGGGCTCCATAAACGCACGGGCGAGCTCTCGATTTATGGCTGTCACCAAGCAAGAAGAAATGCTTCTCTCCGCCCTTCGCAACAAGAGGAAACACATGCGTGAGACTCTCCTTGCAGAATTCCAGGGCAGGGAGAGCATAGATGGTTGTCTGGGGCACAAGAGAGATCTTAGTAACACATCAAGCTTTGGGCCATTAGACTCGCCTACGTCACCAACTGGTCGTCGTCGCTTGAGTGTCAGCGGACTCAGCTCAAGCTCATCCGCCACCATGGATGCAATAAATGAGATGCAGCAGCATCATCGTCGCAGAAGGTCCTCTCTTGCTGGACCTCCAAGCCATCTCACATTTGCCACCACTGCTGCCAGCGATCCCACGACTATGGGGCCAACCACCCCAGATGCTGGTGCTAGTCCCATCTACAAGCAAGAATACTATTTCTCCGCCTCTGTTCCCACCTCAGACAAGAGAATGCGCCATCCATCTGCTCCAAATGGCAAACCTTCCCCCTCTACCCAATTCAAGGGTTATTCCATTCCTGCCCCTCAAGCACTATCTTTTATCTCTCCTGTACGCTCGGGCAGCATGAGTCTGGAAACCGAACGTCATGAGCGTGTTCTCCTCTACCTTGATCGACCTATCGAGGAACATGAGGAGGAAGATGTTTCTGCCTGCGTGTACGACGGGGAGCCTAGTCCCGACCTGAGTGACTTCATTGACTTCGATAACATGTCAACTGGGGAGCCCGTGACTCCAATATCAGGACGTGACAAGAGGTCCTCCCAGGGTAGCGACCAACCAGGCCCCAAAACGGTGCTGCCGACAAGCCACCTGTCACAGACTCACAGTCAAGCCGTTGACGAAGGGCCAATTCCCGAGAACGATCAAGCTCATATGGTAGAGCATGGTGTTCCCAGGCCAGATAGCCCCATCTCGCCTGTGGGCTTCTTGTCATTTCCACCGGCCACTCATCAGGGCCACCAGAATGCCATCCGCATTAGCGCCGTTGGGCCCTCAGGAGGTGGCGCACCGACGTCTTGGTGGATGGAAGAGGATGCCATAACGACCTGCTAAGAGCTGACAGTCTTGTTTTCACGACCTATTCTACAATATACTGTACACAGCCACCAATACTGGCAATACCATGGCCAAGAATCAACATTTTTCCTATTTGTCTATTCTTCGTTCTCCTACTTTTTAAAGTGCAGAACTGATTGGCACGAATCCCGGCGTTCTCGAGGGGGGCTTCTGCATACCTAACTGGCGCGTCGGATAATGATTTTACATCCTCGAGGTGGGTTTGGATCAAGCCTGGGTATGTTTTTCATTTGGATCTGGGTTTATTTGGCTACACAAAGCGTCTTGCTAGAGTGATACACTGCAGCCTTAACGCGCACATGTCTCCTATCTCGTTGTTTTCATTTTGCCTCTACAATCTTTAACTATTTATTGGTATTTTCACAACCATGTTCAACGCCCGGAAGGATCGGGATGGAATGCACGTCCACCACAACCGTTGGATCTGCGCCTCCCAGGCCGGGGAAAGGAGTATGGCTTCAATTCTCTTTGGAATTCTCTCTGTATGTATCAAATCAACTACGTGGTGGGTGGGTGGCTCACTTGTCATTAGCGGACGGGGGGGCGGGTTGGCGCATGGGCTGGGTTTGGAGGAATAACTCGCTTCATTATATGCATAGGCCGCATAGATGTCATGTGCATGGGCGGGGGTTTGAGGCATTTATATCAACACACATGTAGCTGGGAAGCCTGGGTGTCTCCTTGTTTGAAGGGAGCTCATACACCTCACTGCCACCTCCAACCGGAAGTTTGAGCGACCCGACGGAGCGAGTGGCAAGATGCGTAAATTGAGAGTCGCGAAAAGGATATGTCCTTCCATAGTTACGAATCTATAATGATGCGGGACCAACGCAGCCGTATATTAGTGATGCAGTGTCTCGCGAAGAGGTGGATGAATAAGAGAGAAGCAAAGCGAACTTGGTTATACGCTTGAGAAATAAGTGTTGTATGTATATGTGTTGCCGACTTCCGGTTTACTTATAATTAAGCCCATCGTGTATATGGCTCCCTAGTTTATTCAACCCGGAAGTATAAAGGAATATAAGTGCAAAGGAAGGAAAGGCAAAAATGATACTTATAAAATTACCTAACAATTAATAATATAATTTTCGTGCGTCAGAGTTATAGATAAAAATTATGTCACTTATATTTTATGAACAAATGAGGGGACGAAATGTTCCCACATAGGAAAAATAATTTGGAGAAAAAATTAGAATAAAGAATAAGCGAGGAATTATGTATGAAGAGAAAGGCCATATTGTAGATCGTGTTTCTTAACCTAGATCGTGGAATTTGTAGGTTAGTAAGCAAAAAGGAAGGTGGGAAAAAAATATGCTGGGTGTGGGGTTCGAACCCACGCGGCTTTCGCCATCATGGTTTCCTAAGCAATTGGGCTACACACGTGCTTAAACATGACCTCTTAAACCACTCGAGCAACCCAGCTGGCTGGCTGTTTTTATTGGTTGGCCTTCTATTTGGTATTATATATAATGCACGTTATGTCATGTGGAAAGCTAAATTTGGTCATGCAATGCCGTAGTTTACAGTGCAATACAGTGGCTGTTAACGGTCACATGTGAATATCGGCCTAATTTGTGCGACTAGAAATTTGGGGGGTGTGCACATCCGACAGTCCAGCAACCTGCGCATCCATAGTTTTTACTACAAATGATGTCCTTGTCCCTAGTCTACCGTGGGAAATGAGTGTTACCCTCAATCCTTAATGGTTGCATCCTTTCTCTGGAACTAACTCATTGGATACTCCTATAAAACTGCAGAATGGTTAACGGGAGGGTGTCTGTATAGATAAAGGTTGTTGGGTAGTACCAGACACTGCGGATCAATTCCTAATATAAGCTCCTGGCAATTATAAACGCAACAATAATAAAATTTCATTACGGTCAAAAGTAGAAAGTTATTGGTCTCCTGGGCTTTTGCCCGATATGTTCGAGCCGAAACATCTAAGGCTCCATGAAAAAAAGGCACAACATAGTATTGGAGGCAAAGCTTAAGCTATAAGTTAGCAGGGAAAGAGGCCAAGATGTAAGTAAGATATCTGTCCATCAGGGTATCAAACGACGACTCGCATCAGGTAAATCAAAATAAGATACAGATACTTATTTGGCCATCCGTTCTTTCCCAGCCTACCTAGCCATGGAACGGCTCCCGGTGAGTGAAATCACTAAAAGCCCGTTCGGGCCCGCCTTAATACTGCGCTTGCGCTACTAGTTAGACCTGATGTTTCTTGGATGGCTGATATGTGTTTTGAGTACGATCGAATTATCTTAGTTGGCTTGGATCTTCTGGACTGGCTGTCCTTAGCCAAGGTAGCAACAGATATCACAAACATTATGGCCATTGAGAGTGAGTCCTGGGAAAGACGGCGCGTTGATGCTTTTCGTGTGCTACCATGATTTCATCTTAAAACACAAAGGGAGAGAGGAACGTTATTTCGGCGATTTTAGGAAGAGATATACAGTCTTAGCTCTTTGTACCTTGACCGTATTGTAATTAAGAATACCTTAGCAATTAGGGAGATGGCTAGATATGATTGTTTAGTTACCTCGTTGTTTGAAATATTCAGTACATATTGCACCAGTAAACAGATATTGCTTTTTGTCCTAAAATGCTATCTATATGCGAGTGATTCCCTGGAAATGGGTTTCTTGGTCTCTTTTTGCTCGAAAAATTCTCCTCCTGCCCTCTTGCCCCATGAAAAAGATATTTTAAGGCTGATGCTGGATTCATAGAATCAAGGAAAAGAAATTGGGAACGGCTGGGCGTTCATAATTTCTCCCTTAAGGCAGCTTAGGGTTCCGTGTCGCAAGCTTGGATACATACAAGTGTTGACCTAATCTATAGGTTCAAAGTAGTGTTGAGACCTGTTTTTTGAAAAGCTATTTAGAGAGTTATCGACGAGATTAGTCTAGCATTTATCGCCGTAGTGAGCGCCATGGCCATTTATTATTCCTTAGCTGACAGGTTTCCTGGTTTCTCCCAGCTTATAAGATATAGTTCAGATGATTTGTTAATACCCTCGTAAGATCCTAGGAGCAATAGCGCCAGTTGTATTCGTATAATGCACCACGCTTCCGAGGGCGCAAATATTCTTTCAGAGGTTCCAAATCGAAAATATGGGTAGGCGTCTACTCGTATATCTCACTGTACGAAGCTTGGATTTCTGAAACATAAGATAACTTATTGTTCAAAAAAGGGTCAAGTTAGGAAACATCAGCCATTATTATCATGTTGGATATTACCAAGACACACGAACCGAGTTCGCCATCCCAATGGTAAGGTAGACCTACGGACACCCAATCATAATGCAAAACTAAAGAGCCGAAGATACTTAATAAGCAATTGAAAGGAAGAAATAATCTTATTAACGCAGGCGATAAGATATCTTGATTGTTTCCTGCCTCCTGAATTGGAAATTGAGTCTCTGCTTGTTAAACTTGTGTCGCCGTCGACGTCTTGATGCGTATTTGCAATATTGACGCTAGCATCCAGACTTATGCCATGTATACAGTAGGCTGCATGAGTAAAAACACCCGACTTGAAGCACTAAAATAAGGAGGATTTTCCCGGACGACCCCTTACGAATGGCTCCTGTGAGCATGAAGTAGAGGGGCAGAGGAGGAGTCTTTTACCGCCCATAGAATTGAAGGTCGATACTAACACACTGGGTATTTCAATCGCTGTTCGATCCCAACATTTTCATGTGCGACTTTTCGGTGGTCCAGCTTATGATCTATGGTTTCTTTCCCATGGCCCCTTTTCTTCCGAGGAGTTACTAGGAAGCATGTGCAGCTAAGCTATTGAATATCGAGCACTCAATACGTATTCTACTGTGCGCCAAGAACTCGAGTCATATGGGTTTTCGCTTGACCCGTGATCACCCTCGATCTCAACATTGGTGTTGGCGTGCGGGGCCTCGGTGACTAGCACCTCTTCAACTAAAAATGCGGGGATGGGGGGATAGATATTTTCTTGGCACGACTGTTTCAAGATCATGGGACTCACATGCTCGCACAAAGAACCAAACAAATATAAAAAGGAAGACTGCAGAGTAAATTACTCCAATGTTCCCAAACTTCAATGCTTCCCTTATCAAAAGACGGCAAGGAACGACCCATCATAGCAACTCTTGCGCACGGCGTATAGTGATACCTAGTCCCGTCTCCAACACCACCGGGAGAACACCGTGCGCCTCAAGCTAGGACAGGAACCGTTCCACTTGGGAACCACTGTCCTACCAATATTGGCTGTCAAGAGTCAAGGACGTCAGGTACGCACGCCATAAGTGGAACGGAAGACAAGTGCAAGCAAAAAGCAAAAGCCCTGACATCATGGGGCTTACAGGTTTTGGCCGACCACTTGGCGCAGTGTGTTCTGCTCTCTCATTGAAACACGTAGCATGTGGCATCAGAGGTTTTAACACGTCGCATCCCCAGCTTTTGCGATCGAGTCGGGGTTTGCATAGTTTGTTCACTTTTCGTTTCGTTTAGGCACTGGGTCCGATCAAAAACCTGGTGCGGCAGATCGACGGTGGCTCATTCGGTGACGAGCAGCTGGCACACACACAAGGGGACAAGTCTTTTTTTTTTCTTTTTTTTCTCTACCCTCTCACGTGGAGTGTAGTCAACAGTCATTCGTATATAACGGGACATCCCGAGCCACGAGAGTTCGGCTTCTTGGACCAGTGGCTCTTGGTACGGTACCAATACGGTTGCCAGTGCGTACTATATGTAAGCTTAAAAGTGGCGGTGCTGGTTTGAAAAGTGAGAGAAGGTCCGAGGAAGTCGAGCAGGAAGAAAGCCCTTCCAGAAAAGGGAATTTACGAAGAAACAGGCAAGAGGCTGATTGAGCTGAGACCCTGAGGCGACTTCTCAACTGGCCATAGCGCCCGCCGATTTCAAAGGTTGCATCATCGATCGCTGGGGACAGGTACCGGCGGGGTACGGCGGGCCCGGTGGCTATTTCCACAACGAGACCGGTACCTGTTTTGGAGCCCCCTTTCCCACGGGTCAAGGATGTCTAGACCACAACTGTTCTGGCCAACGACAACTCGCAGGGGCAGGAGCGCATACCTTTTTTTTTTTTCCTCCATACTCTAACAAAAAATTCTTACATAAACCCAATTTGCCAATTTCCAGTGCCTCTCTATCGATCAAGCACCCTCTCACACCCACTTGGTCCACGATCCAACCCGCTTTCTCGACGCCTCTTTCATAACCGACGCCGACCAACCGCAGCCTAGCTCCTCACATCGACCCCCAACACACAATTGACGGTGCCAGCGCAAACCGGGAAGAGTGGTAGCATCGAAGGCAAACAATTTCGCGAAGTGTTGCCCGGTTCGATAGCTGTGCTGGACAGCTCGAAAAGGGGGGTTTTGGCAAACACGCAACGAAAACTTCATACGAGACGGCGCGAAGAAACCAGAGAAAAACATCCACCCTTACTCGAAAAACACCACGACTCTCACCGCCAGCTTTGGTACTCCAATAACCTTCCCTTAAAAACTACAAGTCCCCCGAAATCCAGCATCGAACTCGACGTCGAAAATTGCCCTTGTTTCCCGCCGTGGATCTTAAATTGACCACAAAATGGGCATCTTCGATGTCGGCTCGAAAGGCGGCGCGACCTTCTTTGGTCTGCCCGCAAAGCCCGTGTCACTGTTGACTGTATGGTCTCACAACGCCATTCTTTGTTGAGAAGGGAAGAATATTATGCTGACTTGGGAATCAAGCTTACAATCCAAAACTCTGCCCTCATGCTGGTATGCACCCATCTTCTGGCCCGCGATCCTGCCTTACGAGGCGCACCCACTTACATACGTGTTTTGAGACTGACTTTGGAACCTTGTCTGTGTAGTTGATGCATTATTCACGCGTAATGCCCCCGTCCGGCGACCACAGATACTTTACCTCGACCGCCGTTTTTCTCAACGAACTTCTCAAACTATCCTTCAGCTTGACCCTCTGCATCTACGAGGCTTCGCGGTTACTCGCACCGTCCACTCCCGCTACCGTGCTCTTCCAGCAAATATACAACAATGTCTTCTCGTCAGACAGCTGGAAATTAGCCATCCCAGCCGCCCTGTATACAGTCCAGAATCTGCTACAATACGTGGCCGTGTCCAACCTAGACGCAGTCCACTTCCAGGTTCTGTATCAACTCAAGGTGGGTCATTCGCGAACGCAAGCGGGAATCGAGATCGCCAAGACTGCGAATAGCCCCAATTTTTGGAACATGGTGCTGACCCCTAGATCACCTCCCTCCGTAGATTCTCACGACCGCCATCTTCAGCGTCGTTCTCCTACGCCGGCCACTTGGACCAAAGAGATGGTTGGCCCTGGTCATCCTGACCATTGGCGTTGCCATTGTGTCGCTCCCGCCTGATGACTCCATCAACAAGCTCCTATTCCACGATATGAGCGACCACTTCTTTCCTCGAAGCATGCACGAGCTTGGAACGGTAGCAATGGACATTCCCGATGTCGCAAGGGAGCTTACGAAGCGCGGCTTCGAGGGTGTGAAGGAAATCGTCAAGAGGAGCGCGACATATCAGGGCATACAGGAGGACTTTGACTCTAGCCTGGCCATGAACTACAGCCTTGGCGTCCTTGCCGTGGTGGGGTCTGCCATGCTGTCTGGACTTACCGGTGTATACTTTGAGAAAGTACTCAAGGACCCCTCGGCTCCAGTTAGTGTCTGGACCAGGAATGTCCAGCTGTCACTGTTCAGTCTGCTCCCCAGCTTCGTTCTCATCCTCGCCTATGATGGCGCCGACATCGCTGAGCATGGCTTCTTTGATGGTTACAACATTGTTGTCTGGACCACCGTCATTTTCCAGGCTGCCGGTGGTATTCTGGTGTCCCTGGTGCTCAACTACGCCGACAACATTCTCAAGAATTTTGCCACAAGCATCAGTATACTCATCTCGTTTGTTTGCAGTATTGTGATTTTCGAGTTTGAAGCCACCTTTTCAGTAAGTGCATCCCATTGAATTTCTGTGGAATTTTCTCTTCGTTCTTGTTTCTAATACTTACTCCTAACCAGTTCCTTGTTGGCATGGTGCTCGTTCTGGGTGCAACATTCTTGTACGGCAACCCCGAGCGCAAGCGCACTCGGCCGCCGCCCATCAGCATCGGCAGCTTCGAGAGGAGGGTCGGAGGAGGATCCGGAACAACCCCGTTCTCGGAGACGCCCAGCACAGGCAAGTATCTCTCGGTTGAGCCTCTGCAGGCAGTCTCCACATCGAGACCATCCAGTCCAAACCCGATTAGACACCACTCGCGCGTCCACAGTGCTAGGGGAAAGAAGTTTGATGAGTAAATATCGAGTCAGCCGTCAACCACGAACAAAAGTGATCAGATGTGACGAACAATCCAGTTGAAGCGAAAGATGCCGCCATCTTGCTAGATCTCCCCAGCGACATTAGCGACGAGTGATGAGCGGCAATGGCGACTGAAGGGAGGGAGTCGAGGAGTAACCGGTGGACATGAAGGGACAAAATGTAGGATCACATAGACGTTGGGCGCAAATGAAGGTTTTCTACTGTGGCATTCGTTTTCGGCAGGCATTGGCATTATACCCTGTAGAGAGGAGGAGAGGCGAAGGAACACGGCACATTGGATAGAGGAGACTTTGGAATGATGCGACGGGTAGTATTGCTTGAGGAAGGGGTTTGCATATTTGGTGGAACTGAGATGAAGGGACGGCATCACGAAGGATATAGGGCAGGAATGTCGAGAAACGAGAGCACAAAGCTCCATGCCAGGATGACAGGGAGATTACGAGGCTCAGTTCGAAGGACGTGGAATACTTGGCTTCGATAAAGATATCAGCTTCGAGGCTGTCGATGATGAATGCACTCGTAGGATTTTCAAGGCAATTTGATATTTTGGGTACTGATGCCAAGCCTGTAGGCCACAATTGGGGCTTTCACATGTCAAGTCGAGCTGGAACAGGACTATCAAAACCTAACTCGGCAATTCAAAAGTGATGACAGGCACTAGTACATGGGAGTTCCTCAGCTGCCCATGACGTGTAATTTCCCGGTACTGTGGCCCGGGGAAAATCCTTATCACACACACGCCCCCCTCATGGCGTGAAGGGAGAAAGAGATTTGTTTTGCTTTTTTCGCTTCATTCTCCCAGCCGTAGGATTCGGAGATTAATTTGCAAATATCCAGGATCCGACAAGCAAGTGATGGGTGGTACCGGGACCGCACATGGCAACGCTGCAAGGGATGGTTATCATAATTTACACCCCACCTGGTCATGATGAATATTGCTGGCATATTATATTGTGGATTGAGGGAAACATGATGTTTTAACATGCAATGTCGATAGGTTTCTCGTGGAGGGAGAGTACGTGAATTAGGCGGTAGATTTCAACAAATCTGCGGCTCTCCGGGCTTTATTTTGATCCGGCGGGTTTCTGCTTTTTGTTCTCCCCGATGCGTGCGTAGCTTGACTAGCTATCTCGTTCCCATGTAGCCTGCCTTTTTCCGTTCGGGGCATCGAGGGAAAGCCCATTCTGCAGACAATGGTCATCTGTGCGTGTCTGTTAACCATTTCTAGCGTCCACGGAGGTATCAAAACCACCCGTATTTTCTACGGATTCTACCAGCCTGAATTCACGTTCAAGTCGTTTGTCTTTTCAGCAGTGATCAAAAGGCGCACCTCCGAACAGGATGAAACATTTTATTCAGTGAATCAAATACTTCAAGTCCATCACACCAAACCACAGTTTTCTAACTACACCTACTAACTAATTACCTACTTCTTCTGACTCACAGTAAGCCCACCAAGCTAGTCCCGTCAACACCTCACACATCCAGGCCCGCCTGCCTAAACCACCCCAGGTTCCAGGCATCAACTTCTCTGCCTAGATATCGGCAGCCTACATACACTTACACAAATAAAGAACAAAGAAATATACATACTTATGCATGCCTGAAATTTCTAGAGTTATGTGAGCCGCACAATTTCATTTCGCTCCCCCCTCGAAAAACGGGATCTGGTGTGAGAATGTGATTAGTTAGATGTTCGTTCCACTCCGTAGTAAATAATATCGTAGGTAGCTATGGTGAGATTGAGAGAGCCTCTTTCCAAGGTTTCCTGTACGTGTACTCCCATACCAAATAGGAGGGTCGTGATATATCAAGCACTAAGCTCACCGCCACATCCCCCCAAGCCTAACCTAGCCCTAGATACCATTCCGTTAGTACAATAAAAGCCTCCTCGCCACCGTCAACCCTCACACGCCTCCCACTCATACCTAACAGAATACTCTCAGAATTAATCTATGAACACGACACACGTCAACTCCCACATTGACTGGAAAACGGACTATCTTGCTGCCTCCTTCACAGCCAAGACAAAGTGCACCATTTGGAAAAACCAACGGTACCAAACCATATACCTGTCGTTCACTCCTCTCCCCTTCACCCGCCCCTGTATTCCGGAACGACAAAAATTACAGTCACTACCTATCTAGGCATGGGTGTAAACCAAAAAAATACCCTCCGTAGGGGCGTATATTCGAAATCAGCGCCTGGAGTCTTTGCCCCCTCTCTCTGGTTAGCTAGTAGTCACCTCTAGGGGCGAAGGATCAGGGTGCACAATTTATCCGATTAGTTTGGTCATTCAATTGTATATCATGTCTCCTCGCCAGGGGTGTATACTGTATGTGCTTCTCCTCCTCGCAACAGTTTCATTTGAACACAAGACAAGACGAATGTAGAACGGAACAAACCCCAGCGAGGACACAACATCGACATACAGACACACAAGCACGCAGACACCCCGAATTTTAGGGTCTATCTGCTGGTAGTGCAGAAGAGCTACACGAATTCTACAAACTATACGCCCTGCTTAAAGCTATACGACGCTATTCGCAAAGCTATACCAGTCGTACAACTTCACGATACTAGCGCAAGCTCTAGTATAAACGACAGTACCCATCAAGTTCAGCACGGCACAAAACAACACAAAAACAACACCACTCGTGCATACCACACACTTATACGCGCACTCCCAACGCGGACACAGGCTACCATCTAGGTCCAAGACACATAACCGCCAAGTAGGTATCTAGCTAGTGGATATGCCAGGTAGAGACAAGCCTCCCGAGCAGCAGCGGCAGCGGTGGCGGGATACTTCCGACCTAGGTTCTGTTGGTGGGAGGAGGGAGCAACACCATTAACAACAGCAGCATCAGCTAAGTCCCCCCCCCCTCCCAAGCCAAACCTTCCAACGCACCACCAGCACCAGCACCAGCACCAGAGCCACCCGCCTCAACGCAGGCAACCGGCGTGACCTGCTGAGACCAAACACAAACCACCACCAGCCCCTTCCCCCGCCTTCCACTGGCCAACACCCCGGCGGCGGGCGGGGGAGGACCAATCCGCGTACCACAGCGTCATAAACCCGACCTCACACAGCCAATGCTGGAAGGGAGAGCACGTGCACCTGTGCACCACCCCGGGCGGTCTCAACCGCGAACAGCTGCGGTTTCCCATCTCGAAGGGCCGGAAGTGCGTGCTGTGCAACAGGAAGGCCGGGGATGGAGACAGCAGTAGTGCTGGAAATGGCGACGGCGACGGGAGTCAAGGTGGTGAGGGAGGAGAAAATGCAGGAGACGATGGCGATTCCAAGCCCGGTAACTAGCACCGGTCAACCCCCTCCCCCCTCAAATTCCCTCGTAGCTGAGCAGGACAAGCGAAGAGGTGGAGGAACGAGAAGTGCTGACCGACGAAGCATAGGAGGAAGGGGATGAAAGAATCATCACGAGGAAGAAGAGGAACATGGGGCGCTTGAATTAGCGACGGGACCCCTAGTGACGGAGAGCTTCGAAGAACCACATCCCGGGCGGTAGACATGATAGGGTAGAGTAGTTAGCTGGCGACTAGGTGTAGTGCTGGCTTTTGGCTGAATTGAATATCTAGTTAGACGCACAACAGTCCAGCTGCCCTCATCTTGCATCCCAACGATTTGCGATGTCCCACAATCCCGTCTCTATTCGGTAACCACCCTGTGTGCGCACGTCGGAATGCCGACAGACTTTTCGTATATTCGCGAGTCATGACTCGGTGGTCCAGCCCTCCCACGTGCACAGCCCAGCTCCCAGCTCACGGGGAACTGATTTTCGGACTATAACTAACTAGTAGAAAGCGGCTAGACATACTTCCAAAACAGCTTACTACGTGGACCAACATTGCACGGAACTGCGCTGGAGGATTTAGGGAAAGAAAACCCCGGAAAAAAAAAAGAGGAAGTGGAGCCCAGCGACGGTATTTGTCATTTCCTGAAACAAAAATCCTCCGATCGTATACCCTGGGGTTGGTCGGTCAGGCAGGCACACCTGGGCCGACCAAGGCAAGCAAGGGTGTGTGTGCACACATCTACCGCTCCTCTTCTGGCTGTACTATTTACACCCCCATCCACTGAAAGGAGACAGGACGTTCAGGAAGCCTTAGCCACTGCACCTCAGGCTGGCTCCAACTTCTTCCAGCCCCTGTCCGTACCCAGCATGAATGCATTTCTCGGACTGGCAGGTGGTAAAACCACGGGACATGGGCAATCTGGTTCCTTCCGGCAGATCAAGCGCTCCGACAAACGTCCAACAAAGGATGGCCAGGATATATAACAAGACCGCCCCCCCGTCCCCCACCTCCTCGCTGGGGGAGGCAGCTTTTGGCGAGCCCTTCCCCCTTCCACTTCAGGTTTTTTTCCTGATTCTCGCCGCCTCCCAAAACTAGAGTTCCGGCCTTGGCACCATGTCGAAACCTCGGGCGGGGGGGCATCCATCGATTCATTCTTCGCTCGAAAGCCCAGGGGCTTCGGCACCGATATCCGACATGTCGCCCCTTGCTTGGTGGCTGTTCAATTCGCCTTTTCTTCTTCTTCTTCTTCTTCTTCTCCACGACTGCCGGTCCGAGTCGCGCTAAAACAAAAACACGCACTCTAAAGCTGAACATTTCAGCCTCCGAGCCTCACCACACTAAATGCCGACTGCAAAAGATGCCGCTTTTCCGTCCGCCCGCCTCTGGCAGCAGCAGTGTTCGACTTGCCTGTTTCTCCTCGTTCCCGAACATCAAAATCGGGCGCCCTATTTCCCGCCTGGCTCCCTTCCGGTGGAGTTTATTTTCAAGGTTATTCGCACCCACGGTGCATCCGTTTCGAAATTCTTCGACGTGCACACCCCCCCCGGCCCGCGAAACAATAGTTGCGCACGTAGCTAGCACACATGACGGATAATCAGCAAAAAAGTATCGTAACTATCATAGTCCGTCCAGATGAATCGCCTGGACCGAAAAGCCCAGTACCTTTCCACTCCAACCTGAGTGTGCACGCATTCGCGACTGGTCTTTGGCCGTCGTGGATCCGCTCGCTGCGTCTAGTTAGCCTGTTCCTCAATTCTTACCGAGGTCATCGCGAAGGAATAGGAAAAAAAAAACGGCACAATCTCCCTGTCGATGGCTTGCGTGCAAAATTTGTCGTCCGATCAACCAAGCCCCATCTATGAGACGTGTTTCATGTTTCAGTCCGAGGTAGTACAACCCTCAGGCCGACCTCCCCGGCGTCGGTAGAGCCCGCCCATCCCACACGACGACTCGGTTCCAGGAGCCGCCTAGTGTTGCCAAATTTGGCCGTACTTACCCTTTAGGCGTGCGTGGCATGAAGAAATTCGGAAACTTAGCGGTGGGCAATAGGTCTATGCTCATGTATGGCCCATGGGCTCCGTACTTGACCACCTGACACATAGTTTCTTTCTTGTTTCCTTATCGGACTGGCGTGCTTCGACCTGCTGGGCGCGCCGGCTGGCCCTTGTAAAAGCTTGTAGTCGACAGCCTTAAAGCTTGACCGAGACACAAGATCTGGGGTGCATCGTTAGCGTGCTCACATCAAGTGTAGTGTATGAATCTGTAGTGGTCTAAAATTCTATGTGATATAATTATTTACTTTTGTAATGGAACGTATACATGCAGAGCACGCGACCCTCAGGTGCCCCCAGTTTTCCCATTTGTCCGCCACTCGTACAACATCTTGGACTTGGTCGTGCTCGAATTGTTGGGATGGTTATTCTGTATAAGCCCCGTCTACAATTTCTCAAATCCCGCTTTAGGGCCGGACAAGGTGTATTATCGAGCGACACCAGTTGCAAAGTCTGGCGATGAGTGCCAAATCGGGAGGCTTCGATAGAACGTTCCGAGCGTCGCAAAGCATATTTTGGGCTCGCAGCGGCACCGTAGAAGCTCGGTAGCAAGTTGGAACAGCTCGGAGAGGAGAGAAGCACAGAAAGCGAGCAATTCTTGGTCTGGATACATTTCGTGATGTTGGCACGTTCAGCGAGTCAAGCAATCCAACCGTTCCATCAGAGCCGGTATCCCTTGTTGTTTCCCCCCTCTGCTCTCCCCATTATTTTCCAGTGCCCGCGAGAAAGCTATTGAGCTATGCTAGTACCATCTCCCTAGCTCGAGAGTCTCGACAATGGATCCGTAGGTAGCGAGTTTGGGTTTCGGTACATGGTGGGATTTTTTTTTTGTATGTTGTCGGAGCCTACGTAGTGGTGAACAAGTCTTGCCGAATTGGTCTTGCGCTACCAAGCACTGCCGTTCGAAACTGAGAAAAGGAAGTCACATCCACCTCGCCTGATTGGCTGCGCCACCGGGCGGGGAGTAGGTGAGGCGGAACTCTGCTTCGAACCGAAGATCCCCTATCCACAGCATTTATGCGAAGGCGCCGACGATGGACATGCCGGCAGCTGCCACATACAGTCAGCCAAAAATACTCGAAAGAAGAAAAAGAAAATCAATATGACATACCTCCGAGTAGAACCCAAATGAATGCTACTGTGCGGGTCTTCTTAGTCATTGTATGCTGTGACTCCTCCGAAAGGAAGTCCTCCGCCAAGAGGTCAACCAGCGCTGCGTAGATGAGAAGACCGGAGGAGCTGAAAAAGTAAATCCATGTCAGTGTACCATTCAACGGTGAATAGGCGAATGTGGTAGCAATTTCGTTTGAACTCACATGGCATTGAAAACACCAACAATGATGAGACCGAATGCACTCTCAGGGTCGTACGAGTTGCGCGCAATGAGACCAATAGCCTGGCCGATAGGAGCTGTAGTGCCAAAGGCAAAGACCAGAACCCAAGGGCGGATGCTGCCCTTCGGGTACGGGACCTGCGCGATTCGGGAGCCGAGACCGAGACCCTCGAACATTTGGTGGAACAGGATGGCAATGAGAAGGATGAGGAAACCATCTATGGTGATGGAAATCGTCATGCCGACAAATACAGAGTGGAACAGGATACCTCCCTCGAGGAGAGTAATGTTGAGGTTCGCACGTCTATAGACTTGAGGGTCCGTCCAGTTGCCTTCGGCATCGAGGAACCATTCGGAACCGGGATGGGGTTGCGGACCGCGGGTTTCGAAGGTCGAGGTAGGGAGAGCCTCTGGCTGTTGGACGGTGGAAGCCTTGATCATGTTCACCATCTCGAGTCTTTGGCGGACATATTGCTCGTAGAAAACCACGAACCAAGGGGGCATCTCGGATGGGGGATCGAAGACACCATTGGCATCGGAGAAGGGATCCGGCGAGACTTGCTGGTTGCGGGCGGCGCTTTGCTGCTCCTCAAACATCTTTTGCGCCACCTTCTTCTCGTATGAGGCCGTGTCGTCTGTCATGAACTCGGATTCGCTGCTAGCACGAGAAGGCCGTACGGGGGGAGCCAAGCTACGGCCTGGAGTAGCACCATCGGTGAAGCTACCACCATGAGAGTGGCCTCCGGGGCCCATCTTGGCATTGAGCCACATCTCGACAACGAAAAGGCAGAACATAGATCCCATCATAATGACACCGGGAAGTGCAGGATACTGATCGGTGAAAAGATCGGGAAGACATGGGTTGGTCAGGTTGCCGAAAGCAGTAGGGAGCAGCTGTAAAACAAAAGAAAAATGGGTTTGAAGATTAGACAAGTCTTCCTACTAAAGAGAGCAGATTGTCGGATTATAGAGAATACTAACATGAACAAATGCAGTAGCCACCAGCACACCAGTGCCGAAGTGCTTGCAGGCAAAGAAAACCTTGGTAGGGACCTTTACCCAACTGACCCTCTTGGCGACAACAGGGAAACCTGCCCCAAAGACGGACGCAGCCAGAACCAAAACTGAATGGTTTAGTTAGCGAAAAAATAGTAGATTTCCGGATTTGTTGAAGGCACTTACAGAGACCAACAACGTGAAGGGTGAGGTCATATTCTCCCGTCTCCCCATTACCTCCACACTGAGGCTTTTCAGATGTCGCCATGGAGTCCAGTTTCAGTCCAAGTTGCCGAGCTGAGGATTATTAAAATCAGGTATAATTAACTCAAGAGCTGCCTGGGGAAAAGTAGGGGCCGGCTGCTTGACTCGCTCAGCGAGAGTGTACGAAAGAGAGAAGGAAATCAAGAAATGAATAAACGGTAGAAAATGAAGCCGCCCGGCGACTTCATGGATTAAGAAGAAAAGAACAGACGAAGGGCAGGAAGGGTTGCCCAGCGTCGAGAAAAACGAAAGGAAAGCCAAGAATGAGAGAATTGAAAGTAAAAGAGGTATACGGAAATAGAGGTGTGGGAAACAACAAATCCAGGTGAATATTCCGGCAGTGACAATGCTTTAATACCATGCATTGCTCTCACTGGCTGACACTCGTCAAGCAGACATTGTTGATCGTGGTGGTGGAATATATTGGTCAAAGTCATATGTCACTCGATCTGTATCCAAACATAGAATTGGCCCGCACCCGCAGGGAAGCAGCAACGAACATTCGCATGCCCTGGGAAGGCGAGGGGAAAGATGCCGTGTGGATTGAAGCTGATCGATGTCTGGATATCCCAGTTTGGTAGGCCACGATCTGGCTTGTTTGAGCAGGATCAGGGGCATTTGTGAATAATGCTCCGGTCGAGGTGTGCATGTGAGCCAGGGTGTGTGTCGATCATGGGACACGGCTTCAGATGAGTCTGGGGCAGTAGAGAATGCGGCCGTGTACCACAAGGGGTGACCAAGAGTAGTTGAGGAAGCCCTGGTTGGCGCACGCACTTCATGAAGAACACTGAAGACATCGCCTAGCTCGAGGGCGGCACTTGGAAGGGAAAAATTAACAGGGACAGCTCGCGGATGTGCAGGCGGTACGTGTGTCGGGTCTTGGCCAATGGTCTGACAGTCTTGTCGTCCGAAAGTCTCTTGCGATTCTAAACATGGAAGTATTTCAAATCCAGCGGGACGAATGAAACCTTTGGCCCCAGTTACCCCACCGAGGTGAGAGTCTAAAGGTGAGAGGGCGTGGATTTGTTTCTTGAGCGAGGGCCACTGGGCGAAACAGTGTTGTCCTGTCCATATCTTGCGTTCGAAACGCGCAGTGCAGAGGTTCGAATCTCGATTGCCGAGCAGGGGTTTCGTCAGCGATATCGTGTCCCACTGGGGTGGAGGAAGCAGAACGCCTAGTTAGAAAACTATATTATTAGCTCATGGTTTGGGGATGGAGTGAATTTTTTTATTGCATCTGATCCTCATCTTACAAGAAGGCTTTGGGTCGGCGGCAGCTAAAGTCAATGCTCATCAAGTGTCCGAGCATGGGACGCCAAGAACATGAAACCACTGAGACATTGCTGCACCAGCATGTCTCCCGGAGTTCTAAAGACAACCCTTAGGAAGTTCGAGATCCAATAAAATGAAAAGGCTTTACAGAAGGGCTCTTTGGCCCACGGGATTGAAAAAGACTAGACTTTCAATTATGATTACGGAATGTGTTGGAGAAGGGAAGGCGACCATTGAAATTTTGTAGGCGGTGGCCGCAGCATTGGGCTCTGAAGCAACGCTCACAGTCAGCACCGGGAGCCCGTCGCAGCTTCCCAGTTTATTTAGGTTGTTGATAACTGCCAAGACTATCGCACCGCCATACGGAGAGAGTGACTCCTGGGTTAGGTGTTAGGTAAGTTTGGCAAGGACATCTCACGACTGACCAATGCGCCTTCCTATGGACTACAAAAACGTCAACCTCTGCGATGATATCATGTCCTGATACCACCCAATATGCCACTCACCGAGCTGAGCCCCCAAGGCCCCGCCGACGAAATGCACCTTTCCTGCAAGCAAAAATAACAAGTCATCCCAGAGGCAGCTGGGGGGCAAAAGGCCGACATCAAAGTTGTTACCCGCACGTGGTATTATATTGGGATCCGTATTCCCTGCACAGCGCAGCATTTCCTCTCTAGGTGAAGAGTGCGATCCTGTAAAATCTCCATACACGAAGATATATGTACACAAATGGCATTGAAAATATCGGAAACTTACCTTCATTCACACCATCAATCGATTTAAATGAATGATTGAGCTGGTGGGGTTTAAAAATAACCTGATGCACGATGCATGTGTTTGCGGGGAAAGCTGCTCAGCCTCGCTCCGGGCATATGCCATCCCAGCGTTCAGCTCCCACCTAGAAGCTAGAACTTCCCAAAGCAGCCAAGATTTCTACTCAGCAAATTTCCCACCGTCAGCAACTCAGCCCAAGCCCCATGCACGGACATGTCTACTGTGCAGACAGGGCTGGGGGCTGTAAGCAACCACTAGCACCGGAATATCACGACACCGACGACTAAGTCCCCAAGGCGTCTACTAATAATGCCAACGAAAAATATGAGAGCCAAGAACGCCACATGGATGCACCGCCAGCGGGGAATTTCCCCTTCTAGAAACTTTTAGCTAGCTGCTAGTGCACCGCGCACTGAAAAATAGAACTACAGTAGCTGTGTGGGCGGTGCACAGATCGGTATTGTTGTGTGATGCTGACGATAGCTTGGAAGATGAGAGCTAGGCTCGGGCAGAGCTTGCTCAGCAAAAACGCCGAGAACAATACAACAGAGGGAGACGGATGGAGGCAATCATGGACTCGCGAAAAAAGTATAAGATGGTTGGGATGGACTCGAGTTTGAAGGAAAGGAATCATCATCATCATCATCATCATCATCAACAACACAACAAACATTACTACCACAATCATCACACCAATAAACACATCTTCTCAACTTCTCACACTCTTCACACAAACAAATAATCAATCAATCTCATCTCTCATCTTAATACCACCACCACCACCACAATACCAACAACAGCCATCAAAATGAAGTACACCGTCGCCGCCGCTCTTGCCTTCGCCGCTGGCTCCATGGCCGCTCCCGCCGCCGCCTCCAAGCGCGAGCCCGAGTACGAGGGCTTCATTGTCCCCACCGTCCTCTCCGTCCATGACGTGAACAGCAACCTCAACAATCTCGGCGAGACCACCAAGACCGTCCGCCAGCCCGGCATCGAGACCACCACCCTCTACGAGATCCCCGTCCCTCCCGAGGCCGTCGGCAAGACCTGCAAGCTCGTCGTCTTCTCCGGTGACGAGTACGATATCGTCGAGGACGAGCAGGCCCTCGACATCTTCAACAACAACATCGACGACCTCTCCGCCCTGGAGCAAGGCAACTTCCGCAACAACCTCCTCGCCCGCGTCCGCTTCGACGAGTACTCCGGCTTCTTCGAGATCGATGCCGGCGACGTTACCCCTGTCATCGACGAGTTCACCTGCCCCGACGTCATCCTCCAGTGGGAGTCCGTCTCCGTCGGCGAGAAGAACAAGGTCGTCCTGAAGCAGGACTTTGCCGAGTACGGCGAGAACGTCCTCGACTACCTCCCCAACGGTCTCAGCATCGCTTTCTACTAAGCGGTCTCGCCTCCAGCCTCTCTCCCCCCCCTTGTCCCTCATCCTCTGGGATTAGTACATACTACCACACTCTCGACTTCTTGAGTACATACCAACCTAGCTTTCAGCTATAAAAAATACGGGCCGGGCTTTTGGGTTTTGCATTTTAATTGGGACCGGAGTTTAGGATGATATAGGAATCGCATAACGGGATATCTGTATCTAGACATGGGACTCGGATCAGCATAGCATAGAAACTTTTTTGGGAGGGGCCTTTGATTTTTTGGGGGTTTTTTTTTCATAGGCGGTAGCACCGATCATATTACGATGATCCCAGCCATTCCTTTCTCATTACTGTCATTAATTTCCCACCATCTATAGGTTCGTTCCTTATTAGTATATACTGCCAAATACCATTAGGCATCATGGTTTATTTTTAAACATTTGTTCCCGCTTCATCGTGACACCAACGCTCCTGCACTGAGAATAACTGAAGAAGAAAAACAAAAAAGATGAGACTGTGAATGATACAAGAATCAACTACACACCCCGATGATTTTCCCTTTACAACAGTAGGAATCTGCAAATCTTGGCGGCTGAAGAGCGTCCCGGTCGCTTGAAACACCCCCCCCTCCCCCCCCTCCCCAACCCCTACAGTCCTGGATCTTGCCGCCAAATCGCCAAGGCCTCGGGGCTCGGGCCCTTCCTGCGATCTACCAAGTTTCTTTCGACAGCGGCAGACCCATGTCGGCGCAAAACAGTTGTACGGCCAGTCCGTGGGAGGTACTTCATGGCCAAACTTAGCAGCTCCCCCCCCCCAGCTCCGGAATAGTTTCGAGAACCAATGGCAACACGTAGTTCGGGGGTTTTAATCGTCCTGTTTCTGTTACAATTCTTTTCTCCTTCTATGGGAGATAGCCGACCGTCGCGATTTGGGATTGTGACACCCCTGGTGAACTATGTGAGGACACCCTCAACAGACTCGAATTCGGGGGGGTGCGATTATTCTCCTACCCTTCCTTGCATCTTCTTTTCCCTTCACCCCATGCCAAGATGCAACTCTAGGGGCTCATGCCCCTCGATCGCTGGTCTGGGCCGTCCCAATGCTTGCCTGACCTGCTCGAAGGAGGGTAACTTTGAGCGAGGCCGTCGCATCAAAAGGTTCCTTCCCAGTGTTCGGCTATGCCTTACGGTTCGTGGTCGCCGTCACGAGTCGCGGTTCGACTTGCCATATCCAAATTCGATTTAGTAGCGATAGTGAGGGCGGCGACTGTTCGGTGCTCAAGCTCCGTATAATAGAAGCTGAGAAGGCTGGTTTTTGGGGAGACGGTATATTTTATTGTCTTTCTTCCCTTCCTGCTCAAACCGCCCACCGCGTAACTACTCCAAACTTCATTCAGATTGTTCCTTTTAATTCCCTACATATAGCATAAACTTTCAAACATGACGAATCCAGGTCCCAATTACCGGTCGGAAGGTACGTCAACTATCGTGTTTTCTCTTGTGTTTCAATTTGCGCCAAAGCCCACGTTGGTTACATCCTGTTCCACCCATATTGTTCCTCTTCTTGTATCCCGTTGACCTCAATCCCACCTCGTCTGAATCGGAAGGCGTTCAGCTCCGCGGCAGTTGTCGCTAGAATGGACCTCAGTCCCGGAACATGACGAAGCCGCATTCCAACCTTACCTTGGAATTTATTTTAGCGTCTTTCCCACCAACCTCCCATCATCAGTGCGGTATCTTGAAGTGACCCTATTTTCTGTTCTGAAGGAAATGCTTTCCCGCTGACAGGATGTGAAGTGATCAATGAGGATGCCATCCATCCTGTACCACAGACGGACTTGCCTCGGGAACGAGAAGGCCCTCTAGCAACTGCCGATGGCCCCGCTGCTACAGGACAAGATTCCTTCAGGGTTGATGCCTCCGTCATCGGGACCATCCCCGACCCTCTCAACTTTGGGAGGCATCGCAGGGATAACATCAGCAAGAAGCAAATCAAGCTTGACCACCCCAATGGCAACAAGAGGAAAATCCATAAGTTCTACACCCGACAGAACGAGCTCATCGACAAGCTCATGGGCGCCGATGACGAGGAGAGGCAGGGCGTCGAAGAGACTGCTCGTGTGGCCCCTAAAATAAAGTTTGCCGTCTATGCATCTTTCGGTGTCAATTTTTGCCTCTTCA
Source organism: Zalerion maritima (assembly GCA_022664585.2). Classification (NCBI taxonomy): domain Eukaryota; kingdom Fungi; phylum Ascomycota; class Sordariomycetes; order Lulworthiales; family Lulworthiaceae; genus Zalerion; species Zalerion maritima. The sequence goes on from JAKWBI020000047.1 coordinate 28,128, forward strand.
TCATCCAGATGTATGCTGCCATCTCGACTGGTTCCCTTGCGGTATGGTCCATAATCTTCGCCTCTGATTTGCTGGGATAGTGATGTTAACTTCTGCCTGCATGGTTGCAGCTCTTCGCTACGGCTGCCGATGCCTTTGTACGTGGAACCCTTTCCTCCCTATCTAGACGTAATTGAGAACGTGAATGTTGACCTTTGACATGTTGACAGATGGATCTTGTCTCGTCGTTCGTAATGTTGATAACATCCCGGTTGGCTGCAAGACCCAGCATTTACAAGTATCCCGTGGTATGTTGTTGCTTTCTTGAGACGAGCGACGTGCACTGCCATATACTAAACATGCAGCAACTATAGGGGCGTAGGCGTATCGAGACCATCGGGATTATCCTGTTCTGTGCCCTCATGACAACGGTTGCTATCCAGCTCATCGTAAGTGTAGCCAAGAATAGTTGACAGCCGGAAGTACGTACGAAGCTGACCCGTCTTACAGATCGAATCCGCTCGGTCGCTCGGAGAAGGCGAACATGAGGCGGCCGAGCTTCACATAATCCCCCTCATTTTTGTTGGCGTTGCAAGTAAGATTTCCCTGACAGCCTAATGATCGTTAAGGGGATCGCTGACGCTCAGCTGTCATCCAGTATTTTCGAAGACGTGCATGATGATCTACTGCTTCACGTACCGCAAATACCCGTCGGTCCATGTGTTTTTTATCGACCATCGAAACGACATCGTTGTCAATATCTTCGGTCTCGTTATGTCTATAGTCGGAAATCGGCTTGTGTGGTACTTGGATCCGATCGGAGCTATCTTGATTGCGCTGATCATCTTGTTCTCTTGGTCATCAAATGCCTTCGAACAAGTCTGGCTCCTAGTGGGCAAGTCGGCTCCACGAGACTTCTTGTCCAAGCTGATCTACATGGCAGTCACCCATGACCCTCAGATCCTCAAGGTAGACACTTGTCGGGCGTACCACGCGGGCCAGCATTACTATGTCGAGGTCGATATCGTCATGGATGACGAAACACCATTAAAGGTTTCCCATGATGTCTCCCAAACCTTGCAGCGCAAGTACGAAGGTGAGTTCGGTAGCCTTGCCCCCGGTACCCATGTGCCAGATTCCATAAGCTGACCACTGCCTGCTCGCGCCAGGATTGGTTGATGTCGAGCGAGCGTTCGTCCATGTCGACTATGAGCACGAGCATGACGTGTACGAGGAGCACAAGCCTCTGTATGAAGCAAAGGTCAAGGAGTCCAAGATGCCGCTCAGGGATAGGATGAAGGCTGGGCGAAAGTCCATTGGGGATTTGCTGACCGTTGGTGGCAAGGGTGCTTCAGAAACCCAATAACGGGTATCCGCGAAGGAGAGATTCTCTCTAGTCTTGCTTGTACAATATTTTCTGGTGGTCAGAGTTTTGTTTTGTTTTGTTTATTTCGGGACGCTGTGCTGGCATTGGGACATGCTTGATTATAGGATACATGCATGGATCGTGTTCGAACTATGCGGTGATTGACCGTAGGCTCCTGCTCTCATTCGGAGCGCAGTCGAGATAGCCTCTAAAAACAAACTTGAGTGCCCTTACTTCGATCAAAGCTTTAGAGGGAAATGAAACTTTTGGGTGCCTAAATCGAAATGCAATCGCTGTGATTTTCTGTTGTGGTTGGTGCTTCTTGAAACAATTGACCGAGCCCAAGGCTCAGGGTATGAGAATGCTCCTCATGCCTCAAATCCAAGGCAGAAATCCTCACCATGCCACACAACCTCCACTCTGTGGCTTGTTTTATGGGGTTCTCGTGGCTCGAGCTCCGAGGCAACCCGGCGCTTTCACAGCACCAATCCATCCGTGGAGCTCCACCAAAAAAGTCGAACGACCTCATGATAATAGCTTCGACCAATTTGCAAATTCCTCCCATGTATTTGACCAGTCCGATTCATCCATAACCAAAATGGCCACTCTACTCGTAGGGTTCGGGAGAGCAGCCAACTCCCTTAGGTTAACCGCACGACCTTCCGTCGCCAGCCAATGCCCGTTTCTTTTCGTCCCCCAAGCTGTACTCCGAACTACCCCTCGGCCCTTTTCCATCGCATCAAAAGCTTCGACTTGGAAAAAACCACACGCGTCGGCGATACCCACTTCTGCCTTCTCGCGCGCGCGATCCTTCTCTTCATCACCGTCAAAACCCGAGCCAAAGTCCGGACCAAAACCTGCGCCTCCCGGATCCCCCCTCGGAGCTCTGGGAAACAAGATACGCCAAGGCGAACACCACCCTCCCCCACCACCGGTAAACGACAATGCGACGACCGACGGCCACACCACGAGCAAAGCGTTCGCCATATTCATGCTTGCGAGCGCAGCAAGCGTCTTCGGCATCGTAGTCTTCGGCGGATTGACTCGGTTAACCGAATCTGGGTATGTATTTTTACCACCCCTGTCGGCGTTCAACACCACAAATCATCATGACCACTCCCTCCCCTATGTCACTGGCGCCCAACTTTCTTTCTAACTAACCCCCCCCCCTCCCCTCCAAAAAGCCTAAGCATAACCCAATGGAAACCCGTCACCGGGGCCCTTCCGCCCCGCAGCCAGGAAGACTGGGAAGCAGAATTCACCCTCTACAAGTCCTCCCCCGAATACGCCCTCCTTAATCCGCACATGGACCTGGAAGAGTTCAAGAAAATATACTTCATGGAATGGTTCCACCGCGTGTGGGGCCGCTTCATCGGAGTATCATACTTCGCCGGTCTTCTCTTCTTCGCCGCCCGTCGCCGTCGCTCCGCCGCCCTCACAAGACCAATGTTCTACGGTGCTTCCGCCGTGCTCCTGGGAATCGGAATGCAGGGATTTGTCGGGTGGTGGATGGTTGCTTCGGGATTGAAGGACGATCTTTTTGCCCCCGGTTCCCATCCCAGGGTTAGTCATTACAGGCTCACGATCCACCTGGCCATGGCTTTCGGGATTTACACTGCCATGTTCCTCATGGGCGCTAGGGTCCTGAGGAATAGGTCGCTACTAGGCAAGCCGGAGGAAGCCATTAAACTCATCACCGCGCTGCAAAGACCCGAACTGAAAACCCTCCGTCGTCTCGCAAATGCTCTCGCCGCTCTTGTTTTCCTGACAGCCATGTCTGGCGCCCTCGTCGCCGGTCTTGACGCAGGTCTCATCTACAATGAATTCCCCATGATGGGCAACGGTCTCGCTCCACCGATGAAGGAACTCTTCGATAAGTTCTACTCCCGAAAAGAAGATGGAAGTGATCTCTGGTGGCGCAACATACTCGAGAACCCGTCCACTGTCCAGCTGGATCACAGGATCCTCGCCACCACCACTCTCTGCGCGGTGCTCGCTCTTTTCGCGTACTCTAGGACAGGAAGAATCGCCGCTGTCATGCCCATGAGTGTCAAGAAGGGAATGACTGGGGTTGTGCATTTGACTTTGATGCAAGTCGTACTCGGAATCAGCACTCTCATCTACATGGTCCCCATCCCGCTGGGGGCTCTCCACCAGGCAGGAAGCTTGCTGGTCTTGACTGGTGCCCTGGGTTTGGCGCACAGGTTACACATCCCCAAGCGCATGATTCCGCATATCGAGAAGAGGCTGTCCGGTATGACAAAGCCCACAGTGAACCCACCTCGCAAGCATTAAAATGATCCATCCCGACTCAACACGTCACTTGTACTATACACTGAAACCTGCATACGGGGATATGAGAAATACCATGTCTATAGGCTTCCCCAAGTTCAACGCTCCCCAATTTGGGATAGCTCTAAATTCTCTAATGTGTTCCTCTATATCAGGTGCTACCAACCCATTTTTGGTGGATCCTTCGGCTTTTCCCATGCCATCATCGCTGCCCTTGATTGTGTCGTACATGATCACCAGGGCGCGTACGGAGCCTGCGGTTGCCCTGTATTTTGGGCACAAGGTGGTTTCCATTCTGTTCGATTTACTTGTGGGCTAGTACAAAGTCAGCGTTTCTACACACACGTAGGACTCTCCAACATATTAAGAAGTGAGGAGGGTTTGGGGGACTACTCACGAATACCCTCTTCCGGCATAGGCTCAATTCCCGCCACCTCTGCTGCCAACTGCTCCTTCTTTTCCGTTACTTCCGCCTTCATGAATGGGAAGGCAAGGACTTCCTTGATGGTGTAGTTGTCCGTGAGGAACATGACCAGGCGGTCAATTCCCATGCCCCAGCCACCGGTTGGTGGCAGACCGTACTCCAGTGATTGGCAAAAGTTCTCGTCAATCATCTGGGCCTCGTCATCGCCCTGGTCTTTCTGCCTGGCCTGCTCTTCGAAGCGCAGACGCTGGTCAAAGGGATCATTCAATTCCGTGTAGGCGTTCACGATCTCCTTCTTGCAGACGAAGGCCTCGAAACGCTCGCACAGACCGGGTTTGGAACGGTGGTACTTGGCGAGCGGGGACATGAGTTGCGGGTGGCCCATGATAAAGGTCGGGTTGACGCAGGTCTCCTCAATGAACTCGCCGACAAGCGTATCCAACATGCGTGCGTTGGTCAGGGGCGGTGGGCATTCCACCTTCATCTTCTGCAGTACCTTCCTGAGGAACTCTCTCGTCTCAGCCGTGTGTAACTGGTCACCAGGAGGGAACGTCTCGCCTGTAGCCTTCTCGAGCTCAGGAATCATCTCCACTCTTCGCCATGGCGCCTGCCAGTTGACCTCGTATACGTCGCCCTTGACTGTGTGGAACTTGGTGGTGTAGCCGCCGGTAACCTCCTTAACAAGTCCAGATACAAGCTCCTCCGTCATATCCATGATGTCAAACATATCAGCATATGCCATATAGAATTCACAGGTCGTAAATTCGGGGTTGTGTGTCAGGTCGATGCCTTCGTTGCGGAATTGACGCCCCATCTCGTACACTCTGTTCAGTCCACCGACAACCAACATCTTGAGGTACAGCTCAGGGGCAATGCGCATGTACATATCCATGTTGAGATCGTTGTGATGTGTGATGAAGGGCTTGGCCGTCGCACCACCGGCAATCGAGTTCATCATGGGCGTCTCGACCTCGGTGAAATCTCGCGTATCGAAGAACTTGCGGACGTAGGCCATGATGCGGGAGCGAGTGATGAAGACATGGCGCGAGGTGTTGTTCATAATGAGATCTAGGTAGCGCTTGCGGTATCGGGTCTCCTGGTCCTTTAAACCATAGTGTTCGTCGGGAATCTGGTGTAGGCATGGGGTGAGAAGGATGATCTCCTTGGCGAATATGGACAGCTCGCCCTCCTCCCCCTTCTCGATCTTGCTCTTGGGAGCAGTCCTTCCAGGGTATCCGACTATGCCGATAATGTCTCCTCGGCGAAGGTGCTCGTGTTGCTGCTCGAACGGGACTGCGCCACCCTCCGCGTCCTGGGCTTGGCACATAACCTGTACCTTGACGCCCTCGGTACGTATGTCGTAGAACACCAGCTTGGTGCCGGCAGTCCGCTTGACGTATATCCTTCCGCCTAGCCTGATGTCAGTCTCCTTGGAGGACTCTCCCGACTTGAGATGGTCCCATTCCTTGACGAAATTTCGCAGGTCGTAGTTGGAGTGGAACTTGTGGGGGTATGGGTTGGGTTCCTTGGTTGTGCGGAGCTTGTTGATGTTTCGTGATCGGATCTCGAAGTATTGCTGGATATCCAGAAAGATCAGTTCCAGGTCAATAGCTAGGAATTCCGTATATTGGGCCAGGGCGGATGTATACGCACATTCGGGGTTAAATCCTTCTCATCGTCGCCAGCCTTCTTCTTAACTACCGCCTTGGGGGGAGCAGCGGCCTCCTTCTTGGTCTTACCGGCAGCCTTTTGTCGTTGCTTCTGGCGCTTCTTGAGCTCCGACTTGGAGACCTTGGGGGTGGGTTAGCACGCAAGGTGAGTTGGGTGTCTGTTAGACACATTTCGGGTCGTGGGGTACAAACCATCTCGCCTGTGACATCGTCAAGATGCAGGTTGGCAACCTGGTCGGTGGGAGGTGCCGAGTTCGAGGCCGAAGCCTCCGCTGGAGCAGAATCGGCCATGATGAAACTATGTTTTTTGGTAGCCTAACCTCAGTGATTGATGTTGGCCCGGGACTAGCTCGAGGATGCGGACGTTTAAAAACAAAATATTTTGACTGGAGTTGGCGGGGTTTACAAGTTGACTCACCCACTGGTACAACCAACTGCTCCCGGCCATTATGGCGGGGTAGTCACTGCTGCACAAACTTTTGAACTGCTACCCTTCCAATTCTGTGAGCAGTAACGTCGAAAATCGTGCAGATCCACGTGACCCATCCCCGTTTCAGTGTTAGGTTCCGAGGGAGTAGGACCGGCCTGCCCGGTGTAGACCAACGCGGTGTGATGGGATGCAACTGGACGACTTATGTCGCAACATGTGTGTAAATGTTAGGACTCCATGCAGCTACCACCGTCACCTCCTTGATGATCAGTTCCTGGGTCGACAGTTACATGCGCCAATGTACGTTAGACTCAGGCCGCGTTTGGCTCTGATCACACTGGGCACAGCTACAGCTAAACAGCAAATAAACACCGTGAAAGCGGTCTGAAACACATATCATACATGACCAGAAACTCAATGAGACAAGCATGCAAATAAATACAGGTATTAAACCACTAGCATTGCTTCATATTCTGGATGTACGCTTGATTTGTCCTGTGGCTAATAGCTATGTTCAGCTAACAAATACTTTCCCTTGCTTAAATAATATCTCAATTGAACTCATTGACCATGGCGGTGTTCTACCGGCGCAGGCGACGTGGAGAGCAAATGCCAGGCCTGGTGTCTGGTTCTTCAGGCCTTATCGCAGGAGATGAATGTTACACGTCTGTAGCGATTTCTACAACCGTTCTGGCCATTTTTCGCTCTCAAATTCCTACGCAGATCTATGTAAGTCCTGAATCCGCGACCACTAGTGATTTCAAACAAACACACAAAAGTACGCGAGCCATGAAAGGGAAGATATACTAGCAAATACATTTGTTCGTTCGGCATACCGCCCACATTGCGTCGAGATTCCCGAGTTCGCCCATGGCGGTTTTGCGAATGACTACTTGAAGCCAGTGTGTGACAGCCAGCAACGCCATAGTCCCCTGTTCATTTACAAAAGCATTGGCCTCACCTCCTCAACTGTCCATTAGCTTTTCTTCATATAATTTTCGTGCTTCGGGGCCATTGGCCAACCAAGTCGCAGCGACAGAGAGCACGCAGACGATGGTCTACATCTCCCACTCGATGTTGTCTTTAAGATCAACAGAGGCGTCTATTCAAATCTCCTTGGTCAGAAGGACATCTAAATTAGGCCAGGCACTTCCGACTTACAATAAATGCGATTGCGATCGTTTATAATGCATCCATCCCACTAGCTAGTGATGCGACAGAAGAATCACATACAGCCAAAGTCGGCGAGAATCCACCGAGATAGTACGCTCATCCAGCTTGTTGTCACGTGTGTGATCCGGTCTCTTGAATAGGATTGCATGCTGTGGTTTATTGAAGATTTCGCTAGCCTTGCTCAACACCCCCTCACTCTGAGCTACTCAGACATTCTCAGAACTTGTCTTCACACCGCGGTAAATCCGTGTCGTCGTCGAATTCATGGCCGAGTAAATAGAATCAATTGTATTCTTTAAGCTTCAGAGCTGAAGCAACTACCCAAAACTTGCTACCAGGTTTATCTCGAGTGAAAGAGTTCATAGATTGCGTCGGAGTTCATATCTAGCCCCAGTGCCTCGGATACAATTTAGGGTTCCTTTGCTGCTTGAGGAATAGCTTGTGCATTGATGCTAATGAACTCAACGTTAGGTTCCCTATGAGGAAAAGCAAAAGCATGCTGACTTAGAAGCTGACAGAAATGTTCCGCTGACAAGATGGCAGAACCACTGAGTTGATAGTTTCTGGTAGAAGAGGTCATACTATATCAGAACATACAGTGCTTCATGAAGCCATCTGATATTTAGAGTAATTCCTACTGCACGGAATAAGTTGACCTTCAGACCTATTGATATTAAATGCAAAGCATTTGCGCTAGGGGATCTCGTGACTCTCAGAGTAACTATTTGCTGGTCTGCCCTAGGCTTGTACAAAAGGCACTGGGAACCTATATGGCCGTGCGCAGAAAAAGAAGCCCCATACGTCCCCAGTCTGGCCTTCAGAATCTCACATGTCTCCATAGCTGAATGGCATCTTATTCCAAATTCTCTTCAGTACAAATATATTGAAAGTCACGCTCCCGTCGAATAGTATCACCATCGGTATTGCTTGTTTGGAGACTGGGGATTAACATTGCCCCCGAAACGGGGGAAGACTATTTCTAGAATGCCCAACAAAGGTGACAGTAGGGACCAGACTGTCATAGCTACTACTGTAGAAGAGCGGTTTAAAAGTAAGGTTGGTAGCCGTGGCTCCAAGATGTAGTCAACCATATCCGCTGTTGCTTTGTAATTCACTCGGACTATGGCACCATCCTATCACCTTGTCTCCTTCCTATCTAATCCTCGTCCTCGTCCTGGTCCTCGCCCTTCCCCCCCTCCTCGTTGATGTCGACGCTTTCAAAGACGTGGTATTGGTAGACAACGCCATGGATAGCTATTGCGGCACGGAACGCTGACAGAATCGTTTCATCACTTTGGAAACGGGCACAAAATGGATGGTCCTCCGCAAAAGAATGCATCTTGTAAGAGCAATTCTGTAAAGGCGTTAGAAACTTAGTTTTAACCGTTATTATGATGTATTAAACGAGAATCATGTTACTTACCGTGACAGAGCTAGCCATTGCCTCACCTACGAGATCTTGCTCAACGTACTCATGAGGAACAGTGACGTAGGAAAGGGCGTCGTTGCCATTCGTTTCGAGGACCGTGATCGCCGTGATCGGAACAGCGCAGCAAAGAGGAAAGCAGTAGACTGCATCATCCTTCCCGTATCTTCTGAACTGGGGTACATCGATCAATCCCATCGTATTGATGTAATCCGAAGACAGCTGGAGCATATCCGATCCTTCCGGGCCATCGCCACTCTCGTCCAAATCCTCGTCGCACATGATGAGCGCAAGTTCGTCCAATGAGATGCTGCCAGGGAGAGCACCGAACAAGGCCTTGTAGTGTGTGAATTCGTTCAGGTGACCATTAGGAGCAAGAAGGAGGGCCAGAAAGAGCATGAAGGGTGCATATGATTCTGAGTTGCCAGCCGGATCGGGCCGGACCACAAGTTCACCTGCCCTGTAATCGCTACTTTCGTCGCAAGAGAAGGGCATAGTTTCGACGAATAGTTCGACCAGAGACTTGGGGAATTGAGGAGGATGGGTTGCGATGGCGTAGAAGTGGTTTACAGCGTCGTCGCGTCGGATAAAGGTACCGTTGATCCCATGGTACATAAGGAAAGTTTGGCAGTAATGTTTCTGAATCTGGAAGTTTGCCTCAGTTAACCCCAGAGCCGGGATGTTTCCGGCGGCAGCCGCCATCTTGTCTCAAAGTTTGGGCGATAGGCCGGATGAGTATTCCAGCTAGTAAGCGTGTAGATGGGATAGATAGTGTTGCACGTGATGCTGGCACGGGTAATGGCACGTGATATTGGTTAGTTGTGCCAGAAGTTGGGGTGCTGGCAGTGGCGATATTATCTCGTGACGTGAAGGAGGAAGAAAATAAAGAGGGAGAGGAAGTTTGGTGGTGAATAAATAATGTTACTAACGGTGGAAGTGCTGCGATTTTCGCCACTGGTCGTGAAAGCAATGAGAGGAAGGTGCATCCAGCTCCCAAGACTCTGTCCTAGATAGGCAGGTACTGCTTGTTGCGGGTCCAAGGATTTTCCTATTCGGTGGGTACCGCTGTGAAAACGGGTCTGAGGAGTTTCCTTGATAGCCGCGCACCTGTCTTTGAAACGGGGTCCAAAGACCGTTTTCCTGTTTACCGAGAGTATCACTTGTCGCAAGCGGTATAAGAACATTCCCCAATAAGGGCGCACTTTTGTTTCCGAGCGGGTCTCATTACTAATTTAATGTAATAATGCTATATGCAAGGAGTGTGCAAGAGCGTCTAGAAGTTCCTTCTAGAACAGAGAATAGTGCTTATTTTAATGGGGACAAATGACCGAGATAAAGGGAAAGCAGTTAGTTAAAAAGTGCAAATTCCTTAGCTGCAGTTCCCATTACTTGTTAAATTTAACAAAGCTCCAAAAGCAAGATCCAGTATTTTTGCAATGGTTAGGGGCAAACAACCGTAGGAACTATACACATTAGCTGGACATATCGAGGTATTTATAAGACTTACATCGTATAATAAAGTGCAGGAATTTATTATATAAACTTAAGGGTATTTTATATTTAAATTTATTTTTTAACCAGTATTTATAGGACCTGGTTTAGGGTAATAGATAAAAATGGATGGATAAAAGATAATATAAGAGATTTATAAGTTAATAGGTTTAAAATCGAAGAGAAGTTACACAGGCGGGTTTTAATTATAAATAAGGTATTTAAAATATAATAACTTTTATAAAACTTATATTTAATAACTATTATAATTTAAATATTATAAACGTAATTAAAATATATAATATTTCCCGGCTTATTTTAAAGAACGTTCCTTTTTTATTTTAAATTTATTAAAGGCATTAGAAAAGTTAAGCCCCGCTTTCAGCACCGCTTAATTATCCAATACTATCTGTCTTTTATTATTATTTTTTACCAGTTTTATTATTTCTTACCACCCTATAATTTTTTATTATCTTAGCCATTATATCCCTGCATATTATAACCTTTAGTGTTGGTTTAATGTTTTAGTTTTCGAAAAGCCAAGGGACCACCCTAAATTATATAATACGAACTATCATTGCCCGACTATGCCGGATATTATAATTAACGATGTGAAGTTTATTAATAACCTCCTTATTCTTTGTATTCTGCTGGCGGAATAATACGAATAATTCCGAGAACGTTTCAGAATACTACCACTCCAGCAGAGCAGTATTTACACTTTCTTAATCACTTATCCCCATTTAATAACCCAGCTATAATGTGTTCCTGGCATGTGCATACAAACTTATACCTTAATTGCGCGACCAACCCAAAATATACCATTATAATATAAGACCCTTAACCTCCATACAGTAAGACCAATTATAAAGAATACAAGGTGTACACTTCGCCAAATCTACCAAAAAGAGTCGCATTTCTACTAAGTGCTAATCTAGACGCTAAATAGGCGCAATTCGTCTTCTTCTAGGTCCTCACCCCTTTCTAAGACTTGGATTTCCAGATGAGTGCGGGCGGTCACGGGCTCCTAGGTAATGAACCCGGAGAAGCGTACAAATCGGATATAGCTAGCATATGCACCCAATAGGACATTTCCTCTGGGGAAAATAAAATTTCGTCAAACTACAACGCGTTTTCTGTTTCCTCGACAGCATTGAGAATTAAAATTAGTGCCATATCTCGTGTACCATGTATAAAAATTCCTCGAGATCTCCGACAAGGAGTGAGGCGGCTTATCGCACCTATCGGTAATTGCTAGATTGGCCAAATTAGTAAAATAACGGTCGTCAAGTATACGCATACATGCGAGAAACTCAAATGGGCTCGGATTGAAGCCAACATTCTCGGTGTCTTTGGACGCTATCCTCGCACCGTCCAGCTGAAGGGGATATTAAACAGGATTGCGGTCGGCAAGGTCATCACCATGGGCCTCGATGTATTCCATAGAGGAGAATCATCGGTGCCTCTGTATGTAGTACTATCATCAGTCCTATGAGAATATCTAGAACTACGGATGCTTACGAAGTTTATAGCTAAAACAGCGGAATGATTCGTGCCTGCCCTGACCATGCATGCAGCCGATCAGGACCGACGGTAATCACACCATCCGCAATGAAATCTTAAAAGAACACCCATTTCGCCTTCGCATTTCATGGCGGATTCTTTTCTAGACAGTGGCCTATGTAGTTAGGGATACGTTTTTGTCGTCGCTCGTTTTGCACTATCTTAGAACTGCGTTACTACCCTTGCTGCAACGCTCCGTACTTGGTTTCTGAGAAATCATCGCACTACTGATGCTTCCCCGCCCATCAGGTTGCGTCTCCCGCTCGAGTGAGGTTAGCTCCTCCCTCTCCTACAGACCCTCCTGGCCTGTAGCTGATTAGAACATCAGATGCTCCGAGGCCAGGCCTCAACGTAGGCCAGCAGTGGGCGATGATGATTATAGCCAAGTGCGAGAATTTGACCTCATCTTTCCCTTTCATAGATCTATCCATATCACTATTGAATCCAAACATACTCAGTACCGTGGCCAGTTTCAAGTATGGAGTAATAAATGTATTCAACTGTGTGACTATCTTGATACTCATTTTACCGCTGCGATATCTGTGGCTGAACTATGTAGTGAGTAGCCAGTGTAGAGGCGTAAGCCACTGTCTGTCCATGCCATAATTATAGAAGCTCTCTTTGACTCTGTAGCATCCTCTAGGACAGAAGCAACATTGCCATCTTCCCAGGACCGTCGACGAAGTTATCAGCCTCTCGCTCGTCCAATCTTCTCAAGGCTCAAGTTCAAACCCCAACGCTCCGAGCTCATACTGGTCCAGCTCTCCCTCCTCAAGCGGGCCCTTAGGACCCTTCCCCTTAAGCATCATCCTTGTCTCCCTCGCCAAATCCTCGTAAATGCTTGCCACCTGGTCATCGCCCAAAATCTCGTTCACCAGCATTCTCTTCGAGACAATCTCCAGAATCTTCTTAGTCAGCGTGATCAGCCCCGGGCCGTTGGAAAGCTCCTTCATCTTCTTCACCATCGTCTTTATGGGGTTTCCCAAGTTGTTGTGGAACCTTGCTGGGAGCGGGTTATCGGGAAAGTCGTGATAAAAGTCGTCGAGTTCATCGTGACCGTCAAAGTACTGGTTTTCCTTTTTGTTGGCAGCCTCTTTTCGCCTCTCTAGTCTGTGTAGACGCATGGCGCTTGTGCCTCGGGTGATCATTAGGATGCATTCGAAGAGAATTGCTCCGAATGCCCACAGCTCGTGTTGTGCTCGTGAGACGTTGTGGCGCGAAGAGGTTGGTCCAATCTTGGGGTTGTCTGTTATTGATATAAGAATTAGTCTGATGTCACTATTCGTTTGTGGATCGCTGCTCATTGGGATGGGTAGACCCACAATACGGAGTGTTCATGTTTCCCGCGCTCATCCCGTGATACTCTCTGCTGTCACCAGGAGCATCGGGCTTCTTTCGGAAGGCAGCATGGCCCCAGGACGTCAGGAAGAATGGGGTGTCTTTCTCTAGCTGCACAATGTTTTTGGGTATGATATTGCCGTGGCAGCTGGGTATTTGACGTAGCTGTCAGCATTTATAGTCTTAAACTAGGGGTCTTGTAGTTTTCAGTACTCTCAGACTGAAAAGAGCACTCACCCTTGGTAAATGGAACCATCGCCTTTCTTGTTGAGAGTGAATCCCTGCATCTCACGCATACACTCGAAGACAGGATGAATAAGGGCCCAGAATTTCCACTGTGTTCGATTTTCCTGCAGAGCGTCGTGTGCGCACGAGGATGCAAAAATCCTTTCGAGATTAAAGCCGTTTCCATCCTCAGACGGAAAGAGGATATGCTGGAAAATCCTAAAAGATTCGCTAGTGGGGGGTTTGGCAATGGCTACATGTGATCCCTTGAACGAAGGAACACCTGGAAGGTCGTGGATGGTTCTGTAGACATCAAGTTCACGTCTGAACTGGACTGCCTGTTTGTCTTTGAACTCCTTGGTGAGAATACGGAAAGTCTGAGGAAATATTAACTAGTCAACTTAAAGCAGCAAAAACAAAAGCATTCAGCAACTTGCTATGACTTACCCTCTGCTCCTCTCTCTTCCAGAAACCCTTAATCAGACCGTTGGTGGAACAATTGAGCCTTGCCACAGCCTTCTGGGGCACGCAGAGGACCCACAGCTTGGTGGAATCCCAAAAGTAGTCATAAAACCGCTGTCGATGAAGGATTTCGAGATTACGACGTAGTTGAGGTTTTTTACCCTCGAAGAGTTCCTTCTGGTGCTCGCCAAACTGTTCAATAAATTCCCGTGTTGATGTTTCCTTGCCGTCCAGCACATCAAACGTCTTGACCACAGCAGCAAGCTGGTCGGGGTGGACGGGAAGATCGCTGTCATCAAAGTAGAAGGAGAGCCTGTGGAAATACCACTCTTTCTTTGTGAGGACACACAAGGACAGAAGACGCCAGTAGTTGGACTGTTTCGCTGTGAGATCAAGAGCATGCCGCATAATAGATGATTCTGGGAGGTCCTCGTAGATGACGTCCCTTCGACAAACTTCCTGGCAGAGCTGGAAAACCCATTCAAGGCCTTTGGAGCTAATCCACGATCCAATTCCTTTGATTTCTGTAGCTTCGAGCACCTCGTTGAACGCTAAGAGGTGAGGTTTCTGCTGTGAGGCTAGGTGAGGTTGGTTATTGGCGATCTCGGACTCGGTTGCCGAAGAAATGGCCTCGGACAGCGTGACTCTCTTCTTGGTCGCACGTGCTCCAGATAAGCTACCAGAAGATTTGCGTTTGCCTTTAACTTGCTTCCTTGGGGTCGGGTAGTTCTCCGATGATGATTCTGCATCGTTAGTTACCTCATTATTGATAGAGTGCTCTGATTCCAAATCACCCTTCTCGTCAAGTTTTGCTGGAGATGAGAAGCTGTATTGTCCCTCGAGATTTTCACCTGAAGCATCAATGTTGTCCACTGTGGCAGCTCCTGCGCGCTCCAAAGTCTCTTTTGACTGGTTTTCCATGTTGGTAAATGTTTCTGTGTGCTCCCTTGAGCCAGTGAGGACTGTTGAGATCGTGGTGCAAAGATGTGGAATCCCGAGAATTTAGAGCTATTGTGTGTTGGGTAAGAACAATTGAAATGGTGCTGGTTTTAAGTCGAGAAGCTGTAGAGAAGGGAGCTCTTTGAGAGACATTGTCCAGGTCAGTTGGGTTTTCGGAAATTTAAAACGAGAAGGCATGTGGGTGGGAACAAAATGTCTCTGAGCACAAGGAAACAACGGAGCGAGTTGAGAATTCCAAGAGGTTAAGGAAGGCTAAATATTATAGAGCAACAGCTGCATCACTGTGAAATGGAAGCTAGCAGCAATGAGAAAGCCTCGACGGCAGCTCTCTCTCAGGACAATGGGCGCCGCCTGTGTGTTATCTGGATTGTGGTCCAGCCTGTAGGTAACTATCCCAGCTAAAGACAATGCGACAAACGTGACATAGAAAGACGGGTTTGTCAATGTGGAGCATGTGACTGCCACTGATGCATTCACTTATTTTACATGGCAGGCTCAGTATCCGTTCTAACTCTCATAGTCTCCTTGGCTATAATTTCCAATCTCTATCTAGTGGGACAAAGTCACAAATGGGTGATACTGTAGGTAGATAGCTGCAGGAAACCGGGGTTCTGATGGACTCAACTGCTAAACCCCTGAAACTACACGCTTTCGGGTCCCAACTTGGATTATAAACTGTGTAAATATGCCCAAAAACTACCAGGTTGAGACAGTATCTCAGACAATCCACACCCATCGCCCATCGCCCTTTCCCACACCCTTCCCCAAGAACGAGCCGCCGGTGTATTCCACCACGATAAAGGGACAAAATAGGAAACGAAAGGAAGCAATCTTCGGGGTTGTCGATCATTTTTTGTCTCCATGGCCAAAATTTCCCCGCATCTAGCAATATGTTTGGGCAATACAATGTCTATTGTACTCAGACACAATTGCAATTTATGTCCTGATGACCCTACCTGTCTTTCTCAATTCAGCTACGCCGAGATGCGGTCAGAGGGAAGTGCAAATGATCCATCGCAGACTGTTTGTATTGATGAATAATAATCTCATACTCCGCAGAAGAAATGAAATGGGAGCTGCTCTCAATTCCCTTCAGCCCGGGCCATGATCGTTAATAGACTCTATTTACCCAGTGCCGTCCGCTCCGGCCAGATCTGGTCACGTGCTGTGGCGTTTCCCCAGCCTCAATCTATGACAAAACGCAGCAGCCACCGCCACACACTCATGCAAAAGCTTACGTCTTAAGGTCTATTATCAGGGCCTGTCTCCAACAACCCAGCCCCACGGGTGGCATAGTATAGTGGTCAGTACACTTCGTTGTGGTTGATGTTCATCCACACACGGTCAGATTCCGAAGAAACATGAGTTCGATTCTCATTGCCGCCATATTTTTTTAATCATTTATACATCTGCTAGGTGCGGTTCAGGGATAGCTGAGTCTTGCTTTTCTAGACTCGTTCAAACGGCAGGATCTTTTGTTATTTTTGGCGCGGGCGGGGGGTCCATGGCGGGGTTCATTCACCACCCAGACGTACGCGAGCCCCCCTGCCCATGAACCCATCCATGGGTGGGAAGAGCTCCTCGCCGCCGCAAAAGCCCGCCCGCGATTCAGGACCACGCCCCTCACATGCGTGGTAATGAGGCAAACCTCGTGATTCGAATATCGACTCGGAGAATTGTCCAGATTTAAAACGACTATATTCTGTGCTGGTGTGAGGGCGAATTTTCTCGGAATTTGTTGGGCAACATTTTGTACAAATTTGTGACATCCTCAGAGGAGACAACAGGATGGTAGGATTTGGGGAATCTTCAACTCGTGGCTGAACCAGCTTCTCTGAAATTTGACTATTTTCCCCTGCGGTTTGGAGCTACGAAAGTACCTGGACAATGGCAATCAATGTCCGCCTCTTTCCACACGGTAGATATGATGAAGCATGATCGCAGCTGGCAGACTGCGGAGTCGGAAGATATCGGTGTTCCACGGCGGACCGTCCGCGCAAACGGACCGTGACCCACAAATCCTTCAGTCCGGTTCAAGTTCAACCCTTCCCTTCCTAAAGTATGAGAAGTCTCCCACGTCTGATGTCCAAGACCAAACTCGACCACAAGACTAATTTGACCCAGTAAGATAAATTATCCTGTCCATATAAAATAGGGCAGTACCTAACAAGATACCAGTTTTGAGGAGAAGTCAAGAAAAGGGGGAATTTTCTGTCCCGCTGTAAGCAAGTGGCAGGGTTGACCAACGGAAACTGCGGCTTGGATGAAGAGCCTCAGGTTGTTGAACACTGGATCGGACGTGAAAAAGACTCACCCGCCTGGATCGAAGGGGCATCCCTAATAGGAAGGCCCAAGTCCGGGCTGCCTTCCGCCAGATCTGCTGGATAAACTCTCAACCTCCACTGATCTCAATTCCTTCTCGTCCGTCCTATTAGGACTCAGTATTAACGATACCCGACGAACCAACCTGCCGCATTCTCCGTCCCTCCCTCTGCCAAAGCCCCTTGTTAGTTAGATTTCCGAAAGACTATCTCGTAAACCTAGGCATCTATACCATAGCCACCCACAACACGATCAAAATGAACCGCCACAAGGACCTCGTGGCGCAAATCTCCTCCCAAGTACGGGCCCTCTACCTCTCCCGGCTTCCCTTTCGCATAAACCACGGTAGCACAAACTCCACTCGTCCTCCCAAATCCTCTTCTCCCATCTCCCCAGCTCTCATCGACATCTCCCCCCTCAACAACATCCTAACCATCGACCCCGTCTCCAAAACCGCTGTCATCGAGCCCAACGTCCCTATGGACGCCCTAGTATCCCAAACCCTAAAACACAACCTCGTTCCCCCCGTCGTGATGGAGTTCCCCGGCATCACAGCAGGAGGCGGCTTCGCCGGAACCGCCGGAGAATCCTCCTCGTTCAAACACGGCTTCTGGGACGACACCGTATCCTCCGTCGAAATGATCCTCGGAGACGGCCGGATCGTGGAAGCTTCCCCCGACCCATCCAACCAGTTTTCCGACCTCTTCCATGGCGCCGCCGGCGCCGTCGGAACGCTGGGAATCACAACCCTCCTGAAAGTGAACCTAATCGACGCCCTCCCCTTCGTGAAAACAACATACACCCGAACCTCCTCCGTCTCTTCCACAATCTCTCACATCCGCTCGACAGCCTCCCCAGACAACCCACCCTCCAAAACCCCAGACTTCGTAGATGGAATCCTCTTTTCCCCAACCCACGGCGTCGCAATCTCGGGAACCATGGTCTCATCCCTCCCTTCCTCCTCCCCTTCCTCCCCTTCAGCAACTCCTAAGCCCCAAACCTTCTCCGCTCGCTCCGACCCCTGGTTCTACCTGCACGTCCAATCCCACACCTCCCCCCTCCCCCCTCGTTCCGCCCACGTCGAATACATCCCCCTCGCAGAATACCTCTTCCGCTACGACCGCGGCGGCTTCTGGGTAGGCCGCCACGGCTTCTCCTACTTCCACCACTTCCCCTTCAACCGCGTCACCCGCTTCCTGCTCGACGACTTCTTGCACACGCGGATGCTCTACCGCGCCCTCCACGGCTCCGGCGAGTCCAGGCGCTTCGTAGTCCAGGACCTGGCCCTTCCCTATTCCACCGCCCGAGAGTTCATCTCGCACGCCTCCGCCAGCCTCGGAATCTGGCCCTTGTGGCTCTGCCCGCTGAAGCAGCGCCCGCCGCCGACGTTCCACCCCCACACTTCGATCGCGGAGCCGGACCCCTCGAGCCCCGGCCGAGAGAGGCCCCAGCAAATGCTCAACATAGGCGTCTGGGGCCGCGGCCCCTCCTCTCCATCCCGGTTTGTTTCGGCGAACCGCTCCCTCGAGCGGAAACTCCGCGAGCTGGGAGGCCGGAAATGGTTCTACGCCCACACTTACTATTCGGGCGAGGAATTCTGGCAGCTGTACGATAAACCCTGGTACGATGCCCTGCGAGAAAAGTACAACGCCACCACCCTGCCTACCGTCTACGACAAGGTCAAGGTAGACGTTTCGAAAAAGGAGGAGGAAGAGAAAGGGTGGAGGAATTGGGTCAAGGAGATACGCCCCATTGGTGGAATGGTGGGCATTTGGAAAAGTATCAAGAGTAAGGATTATATGCTGCATCGACATGCCGAGTGGAAGTATAAGGAATAATGTTGTTTGGTGGCGTGTGATTGTGTTGATATGCATGCAAGATTTAGAGTGTTCAGTGTTGCCGTAGGATGTGGTGGTATTAATCCTTATAGAGTTGCGCATTCCACCCTCTGGTAGTTTCCTAGGTCATATATATTCATTCGTACTTAATATTTGATTCTCCTAAGAATGCTCACATAATAATTCCTTATCTCTATATCTCTAGTCTCAGGGTCTTTCTGTCTTCGTTCTCTCTGACACCATGACGATATAGGCCTTAGGTATCACACAATGCCCACGCCCGTCAAGCCCATCGACATGTCCACGCAGGCCGCCGCTCCGTCCGAACTAAGCCTTCCCGGGCATGCGTCCTCGTAGCACGGCTCGACCCTGAGGCTTGGCGTCGGCGTGTGCTTCCTAGGGCTGAGGTGGTGCGTCTCCTTGTGTAGCTTGACCGTCCCTGTTTGACTCTGGACTGGAGCTAATGGTTCCCCCAGCTGCTTCTCGTTCGTGCGGTCGACCGTTTCCGTATGCGAGCGCTGTTGTGCTTCTGGAGGAGGAGTTTGGTTCGAAATATGAGACCTCAAAGGTTGGTGTTCCATCCCCATCACTTCCGTCCCAGTCCCTCTAGACTGACTATTCCCACTCCCACTGCAATGTGTCATTGTGCCCGCAACGGTCGTCAACGTCCCTCCGCAAACACACCTAAACTCACTCCTCCCGCTCTGTCCACTGTTCCCACTAGTCGTTCCATGTCCATGGCCATGGCCACCGAGATGCCCATGTTCGCAAGCAGGAACAACATAATGATGACCCACCCTCGTCGGCATTCCACCACCGCCGCCGCCGCCAGTATGACCATACCCACTAGCCCCTCCTCCTCCAACTCCTATTCCCAAAGCAAACCCACCAGTATGCACACCGCCGCCTCTGCAAACAACAACCCCAGGATTTATCGCCCCAGCCAGTTGTCCCGCAGCAACAGCACCACACGTGGCGCTCGCATACCCAAGTAGCAGGCTAATCTTCCAGTTGAACAGAAAACTCGCCGCGGAGCCAATACAGCACACGAATCCTGTCAAGACAGCAACAAAGAAGTACACGTGTCGAACCTCCAACAGACCCGTAGCGCGGTCTCGAAGTACCGGTACGGTCGAGCAGTATAGGTGGATCAACGAGAACAGCGAATTTGCAACCGTAGCAGTGAACCCAACGTTCTCGAACGGTGCTAGATGGCTGCTGCTTGTCTGAGATCCGGGACCTTTCGGGGCATTGGCGCCGGTTTGCCCACCTCGAAGAGCGAGACCGATGAAGACGCCCGACGTCGTGAAGACGATACCGGATAGGACCCAGAGTGTGGCTTGGTCTCTAAAAACACTGATGACGTTGATGTGAGGGTGCAGTTTGGGAACGGGCATCGGGTGGTGCATCGTGAGGAAGACAGCTCGCAGCGGCGGCGGTGGAGGAGGTGGTCGCCGTGGTCGCCGTGGGGGACAAAGAATAGCAAATAGGATCCAACAACACAAAAATGCAAACGTGAAGAAGAGGTAAGATAATAATGGAGGCATTCCCTCTAAGATTGTGGGAGTGCGTATAAAGGGAGATGCTTGATCCACATGCATGGATTGGTGATGAGCATGGAACCTTAGAACGTCGAGGTTGACGATTGTTTGGAAGAGACCAAAGACCAATGTCTTGTCTCCCAACTCGAAGTTCTCAGCGCGTTTCTCTCTCTCCAATGTAGGCCTGTTCCTGCCCGATGTGGGATGCCAAGAGACCCAGTGACCATATATAATATACCTGTGAGGTAAGATTCATCCTTCTATGCCTTCCCTTTCCGACCATGGCGCCCAACAAAATGTAAAACAGTAGTTAAAAAGAAAGAAAAAACCGCCCGTAATCTACATTTGTTGCGACTCCTCCAATTCCATTTCCATGTCCTCCTACTGTGAGTCTTCTATTTCCGGGTTCATATCCATCAACAAACTCTCTGGCAACATCTGGCTCCTAGAAAGCAGCTCCGACGAACCATACGAGTACTGCTCTGGCCTCAGCCTCAAGGGACTGCCATCCAAGTCATCCGAAGGTGGAAGACTAGACGATGCTACACCTCGGCGCATTGTCCTCTGCGATCTACGTTGAGATATATTCTGGGACTGGGTCGGACTCGACGGCTGGCTCGCAGTCGTCGCCTGCGATGGGCGAATCATGCTGTGTGTCTGATTAGGACGGGGCGTCTCTTCAATCACCTCGTCGTCGTCCACGGCCTCACCAGCTTCATTCTGAGGTAGCGGCATTAGTTCCCTCGAGGGTTGAGGAGTTGACACCTTCTCTGTCGCCGCAGCTGTAGCCTGAACCTCACGTTCGCTTTTGTGGCTAGAAGGAACCATCTCCTCTTCATCAAAATGCTCAGGGCCGGTCTGCGTGTTGTTTTCCACGTCACTCCGAATCTGAGCTTCTACCTCCTGGGAGATTGTTATTCCAACATCGGCACCATCTTCCAATTCGCCGTCTTCGAAAAGGTCGCACCGAAGGTTACCCACCAGCTCTCCCATAACAGCCGGCGGAACGTATGTATATCGCTGGGGTGGGGTGCTGATCCAACCTTCTTCCTTCATATCTTCCAGGGAAACGGGATTATTCAGTTCGTACATCTGAATAATCTCAAACGCATGCCGAGTGCCCCTTCCTGCATTGAACTCGGCGTTTCCCAATGCCCTCTCGTTGGCGATCTCTCCCGGTTGCTTGGCTGGTCCAATTTTGGCCATATACCTCAGTTCTCCGACAGGTTTCGTGGCATATATCCACATTCGAGAGACGGTATCTGGGAAGGGAAAGTCCCGGAACTCGTGATTCTTGGTCGAGTCGGCAAGACTATCGACATCATCAGGATGTATGGAAACGAACACATCAACGTGATGAGACCTGTTAGGTGCCATCTGTCTCACGAGATCCATCGGCAGCCGTTGACTCTCAAACTGAGTTCCTTGAATAGGTTTGGGTTTGAGTCTTCTTGTTGGTCTTGGGAGTGGAGGCAGGCTGGCATGTGTGCTCTTTTCTGGAGCCGGCATCGGCCTAGAAGATTCCTGTGCAGCAGAAGATATAGTGCTGTCGATAAAGGCTTGAGTTTCTTCACCAATATTGCCATAGATGTCTTGTGTTTTCTTGGCCTCCAAGGAGATAGGTTTTGAAGGCTTTTCAGGCTCTGGTGTATTTTTAGCGACGTCTTCGCCCAGTGAGGGAACTTCTCCTGCCTCGTCAACAAGGGCTTCGACCACCACTACTTCCCTCTCCTCCTCCTCCTCCTCCTCCTCCTCCTCCTCGCCCCATCCCGACTCCGCATCAGAGTCTGGGATTTCTCTGGACGGTGGGCTCTTTGCTCTGAGTCTGGGTCTTGGAGATGGGGATGCGGGACAGACATCGGATCCTCCCTCGTCGTCACCGAGGATCAAACTGCCTTTCTGGCTCTCTTGTTCTAGTAACTCATCCTCAGGGAGGGCAAACCGTATCTTCTTGCCAGGTGTGTTTTTTGCTGGTGTCTTTTTCATCGCGGATTTGAGGTCCGGGCTCTGCTTTGTGCTAAATGGGTTCTTGATCGTCGGGTCGCGATAATGCTTTCCTTGCCTAAGGGATCCAGAAGTGATCATGCTCACGTTTGCGGACTTCTCCTTTAACGGTGACCTCCTCGATCCCGGTGGGCTATACCTATCTAGCATCACACTTGAAACAGACTTGGAAGATGTCGGTGCGGGGATTCTTAACCCGTATCTTGTTGGTGTCTGCGGAGGTCCATCCCGTCCCTCCTCTACCGGTACTCTTTTAGGGGTGTTTGATGATTTTCCTGCCAATGGAGACTCCGCCTCGGCTTGCATGAGCTCACAGGCACCAATGGGTGTTTCTATTGACTCCGTCGAAGCGGGGATTTCGAGTCTGATCCTCTTCAATTCCGGCGTCTGTGGTCTTTCGCTCAGCACAGGGGCAAAGCGTCGCGCTGGGCCAGACGTGGAGCCTGAAGGAAGCCTCTGAGATCTGAGTTGAGATGGCGAGGACCTCTGGTTTGGAGGGCTATATCTATCCAACATGGGCGAGAGTATTGACTGTGTGGAAGCGGGTATCTCGGTCTTAATAGTCTTCTTGGACGGGGTTTGAGCACCAGGTGCTTTGATGGTACTCTTGATTTCGGGCGGTTCGAGCGGTTCCCTCACATCCTCCGGACCAGCCAATTTTGGTTGCACCGGCGACTCTTCAAAGCCGATAAGATCCCAGTCATCCTCATCGTCCGAATCTTTGACGGGGAGCGTTTTGTCGCGAATGAACTGCGTCAAGGTCTGGGTATGGAAAGAAGAAATTGGAGTCGCTGTTTTTATTCCCGTCTCGTGGTCTGCTAGCAGGTTCGGGGAATCGCCCAATGTCTTGCGACGCTTCTTCTTAGGTTCTTCGTCAACAAGCACAGGCAGATCGTCCAGTTCGAAGCTTAGAGGAGAGTCCGAGTCGACCATTTGGGTAAGAGTCTGCTGCTTGAGAAGGCGCGGAGGGGCGCTTCGGCGGGATTTGCCATATGTCCTAACATTTTTGCGGCGACTGGCGAACTTTTGTTGCTTTGGTGGAGGTGCCGACCTGTACGTCTTGGGTTCGGCAGGTGTCCCGCGGGTCGACCTGGTTTGAGGAGTCATCTGGTTCCGTGACGGGAAATGTCCGAGGTTAGGACGCGGAAAGGGCTACGGGCTTCTAGACAGAAATAATACACATTTGGTGCCTTGAGTCAACTTGGTGTTTTTTTCTGGTGTTAAATACTATCGAAGGGAACATTGTCCATCTGCCTGGGAAGTGGGATGGACATTTGCTGGCGGAGCAGCATCTGAGACGCGACGCGCTGCAAACCGGTGCGGAGCGTGTGAAAGTGGGTGGCTCTTGCACAACTGATTACATGTGCCCCACTCATTGCTTGGATACCGCTGACCTCATACCTAACTTGAGATCCCAGTCACAATTTGAGTCCGCTTGAGGAAAGACGTCCATCCCAACAATGTTAGGCATCCAATCCTCCATATTACGACCTAGGTGAGGGGAGTGAAAAATACTTGTGTCTGTTATTCTATGTGTAATGTCAGCTTCCGACATTTTATTCACCAGGCATTCAATTATGCTTGAAGCACGCTGACTTGTTGCAATTGCTAAGATACCCCTTTTCTCCAGCCACTATATGTATGTACTGGTGACTTGAATATATCTCGAGCTCAATGCCCCCAGCTCTGTGTCTATAAAAACCGCCTCTCCCGAGAAGAACGCCAACGCTCTTCATCTCTCGATGACTACAGCTTAGCCTCCTCCTTCTTCTTCCTGCCCAACTTTTCACCCCATTCTTCAGTCAGAAGTGTCTTCTCTCTATCTGACTTTGCCTTCCACTCTTCCCATTCTTGCTCCTCTTTCCTCCACCTCGCCATCTCATTGTCTAGCCAGTCAGCAGCATGGTCAGCACACACCCCAGGGACGTTCATGGCTACCAAATGGCCGATTCCCTTGAGAATCACGCCCTTGACCCGTCCCTTCGCAGCTCCTCCAGACCCTCCAACGCCGGTGCCAGTGGTGTCCAGTTTTTGTTGGCAGAGCTGGGGTGGCGATACCTCGCTGGTTTCTCCAAACACATACAGCACGCTTGGACGAACGAAAGGCAACTTCTCGTACGTCAAAGCTCCCTCTGGCCGATAGAACGGGTAATAGACGATCTGCGGCGACTCTGCTGATACCATGTCTGGTGCCATCTCTGGTCGGATAATCTCCTTTCCCTCTTTGTCGTATGCGGGCCATGAAGGACGGAAGAAGGTGAAGATCTCCTGGTGTTTGGATGTGGTGAGTGTCACCTCCCCGTTCTTGCCCTTGTCGGGATACACAAGCGTTGGTGTCTCCTTGACGCCAAAATTGCACCAAGCATTCAACACTCTATGGTCCCACGATCCATAAAACTTGCTCTTCTTGAATGATTTCACTGCCTCTTCCCGACTAGGCCAGATGTCTCGTCGTCCATAGGATGATGCAGCAGGACTTGCTTCTGGTCCAGTCGGAGTCGACGCGAAGCGGGATATGACCGGATCCAAGAGAACCAACGAATGCATCAGACGCGGGTGCATGAGCGAGACGTTGACAAGAATGTTGCCTCCAAAGCTGTGTCCAACGCCGACGATGGGCCGAGGCATTGATGCCCGAAAATGATTGACCATGTGCAAGAGGTCTCGAGCATGATCAAACCATGAGGCTGTGTTTCCATGTTAGCTTCCTGGCTCTCCGAATCCAAACATGGACCAGAAACTCACGATCGTTCCCAAGCCTGGATCCGTTCAACAGTCCACTTTGACCTTGCCATGCGACGTCTGCGATCCATATACCCCGGATCCTGAAACCCTTTTCCTTTGATTTCGCATGAAGATCTTCCCAGAGCGCTTCGTACATCTCCTGTATCCCCGGGTTATTAGTTGTGGTCTTGGGTTGTCTCTCTTGTGTCTTCTCACCTTGGGAAATCCATTTGCATGTGCGCCCAGTATGGTCACATCTCCAGGTTGAGGGTTTGGGTTGTCTAGTGGCACATATTGCTTCACAGCCAGCTGGAGCTCTTCTTCTTGGCTGTGCGCTGTCGCTCTGGCGTATTCTCGAATATGCTGAGCCGGGACCACATGTTCGACTATTCGAAAAGTCCCAGACATGGCTGTTTTCCGGTGTATGATTAGGACGAATCGCGACTGTCTTTTAGGGGAACTCGTATGCAATCCTATCTCCTGGTGGTGGGGTTGGCGTCTCCAACAGAGTTCAGGCTGGTTATGTTCTGGAGAAAAGTAGCAAAGGCAAGAGTGGAAAGTAATAACTGAATGTATCGACCTTTAAAGGAGTGAGCTTGGTTTCTGTAAATCTTTTTAGGGGACAGGGTTGAATTCAAGTTGGCAGGACCCTTGGCGATACATCTCCAACCATATTTAACTACCGACCAGCCTCGGTAAGTTCAACCAGAACCCCCACCAACCAAAGCTATTGGTGCGCAAACATCCCCCCTCTAGTACCCACCCAAGCCTGAGCTACTGTACCTCCGCAAAACCACGCCTATCCCGTTTTTGGTCCCTTTTGATAATACCAAACTATCAACGGCAAACTCTTAACCTAAAAACCCACACAAGACATGGACAAAGACCGAGGATGTATGGGGCAGTTGCCCAAATGGGTTTCAACTCTGGCCCCCTGCCGTTCCACGACGCACGTCACAGCCAACGGTAGCATTCAACCACACTGGTCCCTCAGGTGTCACTACAGTTTTTGTTGTGCAAGGGAATTTGTCACCTCCCTGAATCCCTTTCCACCACTTTTGAGACCCGTGATACAGCACCCAACCATCAGCTCCAACAAGGCACCAGGCAGGTGCCATACAATCCTGTATCTGGACGGAATGCGGTTAAATGCTTTCCACCTGCCTCGAATTCATTGTCCAACGTGGGTAGGTAGCATGACACCTGCCAAAGAAGGTTGCTGGTCAGTGTCACCGGTCACTGTGGTCAAGGACGTTCTTGCATTCTCGGGGAATATCTGCGCGCGATTATGCATTAGGTAGGATCTTTTGCTTGCCACTCTGCGCCTCGCCAAAGACCTGAGCAGCAAGCTCGAGATGTGGCAGGTAGGCGTTATGCGACACGATTTGTTATATGCTTCCTTCAGCAGAACAGCTGTCACGGGCGGGCGGGCTCACGTCCAGATGACAAGCAACATATCCAGCGTTGTGCCGGAGACGAAGCTAATATTACTTGCATGGCAGTTAACCGGCGTTTTCTGCTTTAGCTCGCCCATGCTATCGCTACTCCAGACAATTCCCGGAATCGGGGTATAGAAGATATTTACAATCCACATTTCCTACTAGATTATTGTGGCATACTGAACCACATGATCCCATACTTCAAGATTAATCTCGATTTTTCGCCTGCTCTGTTGCCCATGGCGCTTACAAGCGCAGCTTCTCGAACTTGGTAGCGATCTGTTTTTATACTCGTCTCATACTTTTATTCATAAGTCTAAGCCGCAGAGTCACCATCAGTTCCATACGTCTTGCACGACAAAATAATACAGCGCGAGGTACCCATATCGAGGTCGACGTGGACTGCGACACCGGAATCCGCGGGACAAGCCATGAAGCTTCCCCCCTCGTGGGCGAACACGATAGGGGCGCCGGACGACTGGCTCTGGACCCGAGTGAGCCCTGGTGTTCACACTGCCGTCCGGCATGTAGGACGAGCCGGCCATGGTGAAGCCAACGGTGCCCTTGGGACGGACGTAGACTATTCAAACGCCAACGATTTTGTGTTCAGCATGTTGGCTCTCCACTCTACCTTGTACTCCGCCCAGGGGATAGTCGGGTTGTATGCGCCACCTAGCCATGGCTCGATGTTGTCGACTGCGGCAAGTAAGCCGCCGCCGCCGGTAGCGGCAGGAGGAAGGACTTCATCGCGATTATTGGCGGTTGGTGTCGTGGACTTAATATGGCAGCAAGCAGGCTGACGGTGCGGCTAAATTAATAGCAACCTTCAACGACAAGTCTTGAAGCTCCTAGATATACCCTTAATACTCACAGTATAATATTTACATACCCAAATTCCGAGAGCTATGTAACATTGTTTCTTCCATCGCTCATCATGCAACATCACGCTTCACCAGCCCGGCTTTTCGGGAACCTAATTTCGATCATTCTTACATGTTCAGATATTACTCCGTGGGTACACAGATACGGATACGGGACGGCTCAAGGAGCAAAAATCCGCACAGCATTCCCACCGCGAACACGGAAACATCCACCAACGAATCAACTCTGTAAGGTTTGCTACAGTTTCCGAACCCATCCCGGATATCCGATTGCTTGCCTTCCTGAAAAACAATATGGGCAAATTCCTACGTCTTGGGATATTTCAATACCATCATACACAGACTAAATATCCTGTAGATACAAAGTCGCATCGAAAGATTCAAGACTCAAGAATCAAGAACCACCGCAAAAAGCTAGCTTTACTCACCAGTGCCGCTTTCCAGCCACACGAGCCCCGATTTACCATCAGCCCTAGATCTCCTCGGCCGGCTTAGGCTACGTCTTATCAAACCGCCTGGATTTCAGCTTCCACTCAGATCGCAAGTCGCGAGCGCACAAGAACACTGGCTTCGAGTCTGGATACGGGAACAACGTACTGTACTTTATACTGTGCTCGAATTCACCGGATCGCCAAGGCTTACGGGGATGGAAAACCCACCTACCGATGATTTCAGGTAAACCAAGTTTCTAGGTCGGTCTGAACATGTGAATGCTACGACTAGAAGCAAATAAAAACCCTAGAAAAGGAACCTGTCGTATTAACATTGATTTACTATAAAGAGGACTAAATACCTAATTTTCAATTGCGCTATGTGTGGATTTTGTGATTCCACAACTGCGCGCCAACCAACGGTGGAAATTCCAGGAAACAGAAAAAAGATAAGAAATCATACCCTTTCCCAATTTAAACCAGCGAGTAATGTACAGAACCAAGCCTGCCTACACAGTATGCCGTGCTCATCCCCCCAGTAGTACGTGACGGACCTAAAAGCACCATCAGTCACAGCAGCATCTACCCGCCATTATTTACCACGCCGCAAGCATCGACCTCCCAACCAGTTGACAAAGCCAGACCAATGACCAGGCTTCGCGATGATGCTTGTTGCAGGATATTCTATGGCGAAGATCCGCTTCCGGCAGCACTTCCAGATCCCTCGGCATTGCCAGTGGGCGTCGTAGCAGTGCTGCTTTTCGGCTGCATGGCCATCTGCCAAGCAGGAATCGATGCCTTAGCAGCAGGCATGCCGCTGTTGAACGGGGAAGATCTGTTTAGGCTCGATACATAGTCGTTATATGGCTTTGGCGCAGCACCTTCTTCCGGCTTACCATTAGCGGCAGGGGTGGTAGCAGTATAGTCCTTACTCTCGTCTGCCGCAGAGGCCTGTTGGGACCCTGGTGCCGTACCAACCGTCGTAGCCGAAGACGCCGGTGCAGTTGTCGCAGATCCGACCCCGTTCAACCTGCCCGTACTAGTTCCCGGCGTCGGAGCCGTCGGGGGAGCAGCCATCCTCTGCGACATGAGCGTCTTCAAGCTCTTGAGCTCCGTGTTCAGATCCCTAAGCCTATTCTCCGCCATGTCCTTCTGGGTGTTCATGGCACGGGGAATCGAGTCCTTGAGCCCTTGCATGTCCTCCCTCACGCGGTTTGCATCGTCCTCCCTCCTCCTGTTCGCGCTCTTGAGGTCCTCTATTACGCTGTCTAGTTCTACGAGAGACTTGTCGAGGCGTTCTGTTCGAGCCTGCTCGGCGTTCTTGAGCTCGGTTGTGTCCGCCGACAGCTGGTCGATGAGCGCGAAGGCGCGGTCGAACTTTTCGTCGATTTGCTGCTTGTCCTGTTCGAGTTTTTCTGGGGTCGGAGGGGCGATGAGGGGGGTTATGTAGCGCTTCAGAGAAGGAGCTTAGTATACCGCAAATTATGTAATGGATAAGCCAGAAAGAGGATCTGTAAGCATACCTTACTGAGGGTGTACAGTCCAAATCCAACACCACCAACCACTGTCGCCATTATGAACCAGTCGCGCCAGTCCCGCTTAGGGACAGGAGGCGCTTGCTGTTGTTGCTGCCATCCATATGGAGGTTGTTGATATCCGCCGTATTGTTGTACTGGTCCTGGGGGATATTGTGATGGCTGAGGGGTGGCGACGGGTTGCTGTGCTGGAGGAGC
This sequence comes from Zalerion maritima, assembly GCA_022664585.2. Lineage (NCBI taxonomy): Eukaryota > Fungi > Ascomycota > Sordariomycetes > Lulworthiales > Lulworthiaceae > Zalerion > Zalerion maritima. Next base: position 57,840 of record JAKWBI020000047.1, read on the forward strand.
GCCCTCTGCTCGTCCTAGCGCGGCATCGACCTCCTCCTTTGTGAGGTTCTTGGACTGTAGAAATGCTATCCTGTTTTCTATCGGCGACGAAGCGACACTGGGGTCTTGGAGGACTGTTAAGCGATGGTGTCAGCAAAACGGTGGGTTTACGATCCGTCGCGTCTACACTATCGTAAGAAAACCTACAGGTGACCTGCAACCCAATGTTAGCTGAAAATGCCCCTATTAAAATAATTCAACCTTGAGGGATAAGAGAAGAAAGACTTACTGCAGAGTCGACAATATCCTGCCGTATAGCCATGTTGAGTGTCGCTGGTTCTGCAAGCCTACCGCATGACAGATAGTTGAGGGAAGGGAGACGATGAAATAATAATTTCGAATGGGTGGTGTTCTAGCGTTGATGATGAGAAACGGGCTGAGCCGAGGCTCCTTCATTCGGGCGCGGCAGCAATTGTGGGCTGGGTGCTGATTCCCACAACCCATCCTCGCGGACAAGAGCCAGCCCTTCACAAACTCACGTGCTTGTCCTCGGCATGGCAAGTACGTAATATGGCCCGAGCGCCCATGTTTTCCCCGTTCAGCCGATCTCCTAATTGAGACCAATCAGAGCCTCGCACATGCTTTGTTTACTTCTCAATCCTGGGCAACACCAAAACCTCCCACCACAGCCGTTGACTTGAACAATTTTGGATCGCCTCCCCCAAATTGATACCCAACATCCATAGCTCCACCTCAAGCTGTAAAACACCACCGAGTCACCCTCGACAACAAGACGTAATTCCCTCCACCAAACTCCCACTCCCACGAAAGCAAGCACGAGTCATAGTACACAAAATTTGATGCACATCCAACGTTAGCAGCTCCCAACTTTCCTTTGCACCACCATGTCGCAGGATACAGGGGGCTGGAGTATACGCAGACCACGAGAAGTATGCGCCACTCCCCTAGGGACGTTCTATCTCTCCATTCAAGCTCCAATCTAACCCTCTACCTAAACTGTAGACTCTCGGAACCCTCAACCACAACAGCGCGCTCCCGCAGCCGCCATCCGCCATGAAACGCCAGAGCATCGCGCCTGGCTCCGCCTTCTCCAACCATGGACGCTCTGCCTCGGGATCGCGACAGTCGCTCATGCAGCGCCCGTCGCAGCCCATGTACGGACGCGCATCCGTAGGTCCCGGGAGCATGGGCGAATTTGGTCTATCTTCAGTAAAGCGCTCGTCCTTCCAGACCCCCGCGCCAGGAACGACTCAGCTTAAGAACTTCAACTCGGCTTCGGCGAACCGCAATGCTACTGAGTCGGATAGGAGGAGCAGCAGCGTCTACCGTCCGCGACCTTCTGCGACTGCGCCGACTGGAACCATGGGACATCAGTCTTTTTTTCAGCCTGCTCCTCCTGCTGCTGGAGTGCCACGCGACCCAAGACCTCTCAAAGATCGTTCTTTCCAGAGTCGAATCGTCCAGGAGTTGCTTGAGTATCTCGCACAAGGAAATTTTGAGATGGAGATGAATTACACACTATCTCCCAATTTTGTCAAGTCACCGACACAAAGGGACTTCAATTACCTCTTCCAATGGCTCTACAAGCGCATCGATCCTACCCACCGATTCCAAAAGAACATTGACCAGGAAGTACCGCCACTACTAAAACAGATGCGATACCCGTACGAGAGGGGTATCACAAAGTCCCAAATCTCAGCCGTTGGTGGACAGAACTGGCCAATCTTCCTCGGCCTGCTCCACTGGATGATGCAGATGGCCCAGATGCTCGAAGGATTCTCATCCCAACGCTACGACGGCGCCTGCGCAGAGGCCGGCACAGATGTCACAGGAGACCGCATCATCTTCAACTTTTTGTGCGACGCCTACAAAGAATGGCTATGTATGGACGAGGAACTGGATGACGAAGAGTCCAACAAGGTGCTCGCTCCCCATGTTGGCAACATGGCCAAGGCCTTCGAGCACCACAATACCAAGTACATCGACGAGGTCCAAATGCTCGAGACGGAAAACCAACGCCTGAAAAAGGAGATTGAAGATCTAGAAAAGTCGACTCCTGACCCGCGTGTACTTGACAACTACATGACCATCATGGAAGAGGACAGGGTTAAGTTCGAGGAGTATATTGCTCTGGCCAACGGCAGGATAGAGAAGTATGAGGCCAAGATCAAGGTTCTCCAGGGCGAACACGAGAACCTGGTCAGTGAGGTCAAAGATGCCGACCACGAGAGGCGAGAACTCCAGCTGGCGGTCGATGAACTTGGAATTAGTATGCAAGATATAGACCGCATGAACTCGGAGAGGGAAAGGCTGCAACGGAATCTCGAAACAGCCACGTCCAGACTAGACGACACAAAACGCAGACTTGCCGACAAGGAGTCCGAGGCGTCGCGAAAACTTGACGACCTCGAAAGAGCAGTCGACAGGTACAACAGCCTCGCCTACCAAATTGGACTCATCCCCTCCACAGCCGTGAACGCCGACGGGCGGGAATTCGAGCTCTCCGTCACGGTAGGAGACGGCCCATCCTTCGGCTCTTCGACATCCCAATTCAAGGGATCCTTAGGATCCTCAGAATCAGAGCGTCTCCTCGTCGACTCGGTGACGGGATACCAGCCGGCGCACATCCTGAACCTCGACCTACGGGGGAGCGTTAAGAGCAGCTTCCTCTCCCTGCGCAAGGAGATATCGGAACGCCGCGGCCTCGCCATAGACGCCATGATGAAGGATCACGATCTTCTCGATTCCGTGAAAGAGAAGATCGAGGACAAGGTGAACGAGGTGGAAGCGCTGAGCCATCGTCTAAGGGCAGCCGAGGAAGAATACGAGAAGACGAAGGAGGTGACGCAAACGCAGAGAATGAATTCCGATGCGCAGATCGAGAACATGGAGAAAAAGTTAGCCAAGATGAAGAGCGGGCTGGTTGAGACGGTGGAGCTGATGGAGCAGAGGGAGTTGAATGTTAACCTTGAGTGAGTGCCAAAATGCCCTGTCGTTGTCTAACCCCCGTTCCAGGACACGCATAGGAAAGGTTACTAACGACACGCTACTTCAGGTACGACCAACTCACCCAGCGGGCTAGCAGCCTGAGGGAGGAGCTCCACACGGAGACAGAGAAGATCATCAGCGATGTCATCAAGTTTAAGATCCACATCCAGAAGAGTCTGGACGACTATCAGAGCTTCGTGGCCGACGAGCTAGAGAAGGAGCTGGCGAACGACGAGGAAGGTGGGGACGACGCTATGGACGTTGACGGCTGAAAGCCTCTAGCTCTTCGAGTTTATTTTTTTCCTTGGCGTTGTCTCGGCTCTTCTCTCTTTGCTCTGCTCTGAATATACGCGTGGAGTCGTACATCATTGCTATACATGGCGGTTGGCTAGCCGGTGTTCTGGCACGTCATGGTTCGGCTTCTCTGGCTGGCTTGGGCCATGGAGGTTTTCTTGGAGCATGGATTACACAGGAATGACGTTGATGATGATAGATACCCCATCCCTGCTGTTTGGTCTTGTCTGGTCTGGCTGGCATCTTTTGTATTTGACAAGCGCGTCTTTTGCCGAGGGAGTTTTTCTGGAATGGTTTTTGTGGTGTTTTACGAGGGATCGAACGCTTCACCCCCATGCAGAGTGTTGATATTTTGAATATACCGAATGGCAATGCGGCGATAATGCCTTTGTAAACCAGCGTAGCTCCTATCCTTCTCTGGGCACTACGTGCCTTATGCATTGAACCAAGGCGTACATGATGTTGAAGTCACCCGACTGACTACTTGCAACTTGATACTTGGAGATTCCATCATCTCACGGAAAAAGTCCCAGTTTGTTCAGAGATTGTCGCCCAAGCATCCATGTGGTGATCGCATACCCCATCTCATACAGTCAACCCTTCTCCGCTCACCCATTCATCTTCTTCCACTTCGCCTTGTCTTTCCTCATCCTCCTCCCCCCTCTAATCCCCATCCTCGCATTATTTGTTATCTCCCAATCCCCCCCGGCCCCCTTTTCCCCTAGAAAAACTTGACCCCCACATCTTCCCCCTCGCCAAAAACCTGCGCCTTTCCCCTCTTGACAAGCGTGGCGAGCACCCGTCTCAGAACCTCCCCGTCCATGCCGTAGAATTCCGTCCCCCTGGCGCCCTCCCCGTGGTTGATCTCCCACACCGTGAGCACGGAGCCTCTCTGGCCCGTGTCCTCGATCCATTTCTCGAGCAGGTTTGCCCATTCCTGGACCGGCCGCCACCATATCCACCACGTGTCCTGCTGGGGCTGCTGGGGCTTCTGGCCCTGCGCCGTCGCCGGCGCGGCAAGGCCGAGAGACTGCAGCGTGGACCTGCTCTCCCTGTCGTTGATTTCCTCCGCCGTGCCCTCCTTGGCCATGTACGCGAGGACCTGCCTCGCGCCCTCCATGTTGAGCCTTTTGTCCAGCCGCCAGTTGTAGAAGAGGTCCCGGGGCGCGCGGGGTCTCTGCGCTCCTCCTCCTCCTCCTCCTCCTCCTCCCGCCGCCGCCGCCGCCGCCGCCGCCCCGTCGTCGCCGTCTCGGGGGGGAGGGATGCCGAACGGTGGGCTCGGGCCCGGAGCGGCGGCCGCGCCGGCGGGACGCTCGACTACTGCTTCGCTGAGGGAGAGCTTCCATAGTCGGTGGTGCGCAAAATACGACAGCACGATGGCGTTCCATTTCGCGAGCTGTGCGTACCGCGTCGACTCGTTAGGCTGGATCGTGAAGAAAGGGGGAAACGAATGTTCTTTTGGGAACGGGTAGGGGGGTGCGGCGGAGGTAGAAGAGGGGTCGTCCGGTGGCGAGGCCATCGTCGCTGCTGCGGTTGCGGTAGGTGATGTCGGGAGTCAGTTTTGCAGCGGGCGGTTGTTGTCGTTGTCGCTGTTGTCGTGGGACGAAATTAGATAGATGGGGAAGTTAATTCGAGGTGTAGCTACCTATTTTATGTATCTATTTATCAATCAGCCTTCGAGCGACGGATAGATATGAGTGGGCACTCCCAGCCAGTTTGTTGCCTTGGGCAGGGTTTTCGCTCAGCGTCGTACAAATGTGGGCAGTACATGCTATTGCTTGGGCATTTTTCGAGTCTGTGTTTGTATTCGGAAAGGACTATCTGTCTTACAAAGTCTAGAAGAGTGGTCTGTATCTGTCTAGTTGCTCTTGATGTTGAGGGAAGTTGCTGTAGTTCCCGCAGTGCCTATCCTTGGAGGGGTTCATGCCACTTGACGTCAGTTCCACACAGTGCATGCGACAGCTTGCATCTGCTGCCAAATACTGTGTCGCCTGCTTAAGTCTTTGTGATTGAATTACTTCCAGATCAAGCTTCTTGAATGAGACGGTTGCCTCATCAGCAACACTTGCAGTAGGACCATCCAAGGCATTACTGGCTAGATTCTCTCCAGTATTACCCAGGATCACTAAATTTGATTTGCTCGTTCCGTTATCCATATGCTTCTCCCAAATATACATACAATCCCGCCAGTATTGCTAGTCCACATCATCGCGTTCGTAAAGATAACCCCCGGCGCATATTGCGAGGTCAGAAATAATCGAAGTTGGAATTCCATACAAGACAAATCTCTCGTAGGAGCCCCCAAAAAAGCTGCCCTTCATACTACGGAAAATAAACTCCCCTCAAACGCCGGCCATGAAGAGCAAATGCAAATAAAGCGTTGGGGTGAACCATGCCTACTCCCAGGCTCACTGCGTGGTGTGTGGCATCAACACCCATCACGGTCGGCGCGGCACCCAACACATCAGATCGGGTCTTTGCCATGAACTGCTGGAGGTGTGGACCTGTTTTGTTCTTGACAGGAGGCACAAAGATATCCGACTGGTTCTCCAAGAGATTTAGGAGAGTTTTCCCATCACTCCCTAAAGGGCTAAACGCGTCGAGGCACTGCATGAGTTCGGCTTGGGAGGCTGCGGTCGGTTGGCATGTCGCTTGGGACCTCATCCCACCATCATTTCCCAAAAGCATTTCTAGCAAGATAATCCTCGTCAAAGAACACCTGCTGTCGCATGCCAACGTCGAGAAGCCAGTCGCTCTTCATGACGAGGGGTTTCATGTGTCCCTCCTCGGCCATCTTCTCAAACTTGCTCCACAATGACTTTTCTTTAGCCGTTCCCGTGGTGATGAGATATACCGGCTCGGGAGGGGCACCACCGTCCTGCTCCGCCGTTGTCGGCTTGATTGTTGTCCCGGACCTGGCCCTGAAAATCTTGAAAATGGCCCCATTGGTCTCAGCGATCAGCTGGTACGACTCATACCCATGTAGTATGTCTTCAGTGCAGTAGATCGGAATGCGATACAGCAGCTTGCCCTTGTTGGCCCTGGCCCTTGCAATCGCTTCCGTCAGCTTCACCTTAAACCTCCTCTCGTTTGTTTTGTCCTTGAGCTTGAAAGCGTCAAAGTCCTGTAGTTCGCCGGTTTCCAGGCACTTCTCGAGAAAAGAAGCGTCAAGAATGGGAACGCCACGCGACAAATGGATGAGGAACTTGACAGTTCGAACCATATGGGGTGCAACAAGGTAGTCGGAATGCTGCTTCTCGGTGACAATCTGGATGCCCATTTCTCTGAGTTTTTTCTGCTTTCATTATCAGTCTTCATCCAAACTTCAATGTCCTGGTTCCAAAATCATGATAACATACCCTGTCGGCATCCTCAGCCTTCTTGTTGTTAACCCATCGATTCCACCCGGTAACACAAATTCTGTACTCGATGGAAGGAAGCGAAGGCCTAGCTCTCTTTGATGGCCTATTGGACTCTTCATCTACTCCACCTTCCTCTTGTCGCATGCTAGGGGAGGAGCTTCGCGCCAGAGTCAGCTGCTTGTCAACTTCAGCAGCGGCCCTCTTCCCGCCCCAGAGACCACCCCTCCCGGTTCTCTTCTTCTCCTTCTCGTAAAGTAGAATATCTTCACTCAGACCGTGGATCCTAGCGTTTGCATTCGCCTTCGCACTTCGAGATCCACTCGACAATATCGCTGGATTGTCGTTTTCCTTGCCTAGGCGTGGTGGGTGGGGGGATCCGCGGGTTGGAGTTGACAAGTCAAGCTTATCCTTCGGTGGCGCCGGCAGTCCAAATGCTTTGGTAGTCTTGGCCTCATATGAGTCAGGAGAATCCCTCATCACATCAAAATCACGATGTTCCTGTCGGCCAATGACAACTCCAGCAGCCGGACCATGCTCTTTGGCATTCTTGTGAGCCTCGTCCAGGATCTTGCGCTTTCTCTTGCCCTTGGCATCCAGTCGGTGTTCCCCGCCAGGATAATAGATGGCACGCATCTTCTCCTCGTCGAGGAAAGTCTGGCCTATAACCTCCCCGAGGTTGGTTCGAGGTGGGAAGCAGGTGTACTTTTCGACGGTGAGCGGCTGCACCTGGCACCGAGCATAGCTCTCTTCCAGCCAGAGATGGTTAATCATGTTGATACTCCAATCCTTGGCAGCTTCGCACTTCTCGGAGTTGTTTCGAGCTGTGATGAGGTGTGTGTTTTCGCCCGTCATTGTCCTTGTGAAGGTGGCACCTGCGGCACGAATGAGGTTCTCTAAGTAGATGCGGGCTTCTCCACCATAGTTGGAGACAGTTATCCTCATATTCTCAAACCCCGGGATTCCCTCCTGAGGAATCGGGTAGTGGAGTAGTCGTTGAAGAGGAGACGTCCAGTCATTGTAGGTGATGAGATGGTAGATCCAGGAAAGATTGCCAACTTCCTTCCCTGCCTGTGCAGCCCGGACGTACTTTGGTCCAGAACGGTACTGACATATGAACCAATCACACTCCTGGTCATCCGCGACAACTCGGCCCTGCCCATTCCGTATCAGGTCGGTGAGGATTGCGCGAAGTCGGTCTTTCAGTTGCAGGTCATCGGAGAAGTAGACCTTTGCATTCTGGAATACTAACAGTGGCACGCGAGCACTGCGATTTGCATCCGGTTCTGGCATGTAGTCTGGATGGGGAGAGGTAGCTCCAACAAGGTGACCAGTGGCGGGGATCTTAACCTCGTCCTCGGGTCGCTCGCGAAGAATAGGCGGATCGGGAAGCAGGTATGGAGTCTCGTCGATCCGCTTTCCGAGTTTGAAACAGTCGTCAAACCAGTGGGGCAAGACAATCTTGACCTTCTTCAACTGCCTCTGCATGACAATTTGGCATTTTGGATCGTCCATACTGAGGGCACATACGTGGGTTGTAGTCCTTGTGATTTCCCTGTTCTCGGATCCTCCCATTGCTGATACGGCGCCGGCGATGGCTTCCCTGTCGCTATCGGGAATGTCGTTGCCCGAAGTGACTACAACGGAACCGAAAAACATGCGGGGATCGGGGGAATAAGGGCGAATGGGGCATTGTCGTCCTCGCACCAGAGAGTGCCGCACCCAAGTTTCTGTCACCACCGGTAGCATCATGGCCATGGCCTCCATATATTGCGAAAATTCCGACGAGTTGGCGATAATGTGGGTAGCCTCGGATACGCGCAATGTACCGTCTTCGTTAGGTTCGAGTATCTCGCCTCCATGTTGCCTAATCTCGTCTCGTATCTAGAAGATGAATGCCAGGTCAGCAACCTCCGGGCTGGGGATCGAGCCACGTGGGAAAACGGACACTTGATGCTGCTGCGTCTGAAAGCGTTCGGCCAATGACAAAAGCGACCAGGCATTGGTCGAAAACGTTCTTTTCTCCCATATTTGCAGTCGTGGGCAAAAAACCTAAAGTAAAATGGGTGTCTAGGCAAATATAATAGAGAGCCCGAGGCGTGGTGCAAGAGAATGGAAGGACGAAGAGCGTGGTGTGTGGCCAAGAAAAGACCAATTTTGGTCTATTGCAAAGTTAGAAGATAGAAAACAGTGTTTTACACGTCCAAAAGCCCTAAATTGGCTCTCAAGATGCCGATTTGTTGCTTCTCAAACTGATGGTGAAGTTGGCATCGCTGAGGTTTGTTTGGAGCAAGAGGAGCTTAGACGGAAGACGCGACTGACTGAGTCGCGAAACACGAACAGGCAGCATGGTCAGGTGAATTTCTGCAAGTTCGCGTCGCTCAATTAAGCGGTTAAAATCCGGCCAACTGTCTTCTCATTCTAATTACGTAATAGAACTGGCCCAAGTCACCCAGTACCCGGTCCGGTCGTGGAGGTATCGAGAGGATTGGGGTGGTCCCAATAAAGCCAGCCACATTCCATCTGCGCCACTCTTACACTTGTTCCGGCGCGGTTACCAGCACTCAACTATACGAGACTTGACATCAGACGATCTGATAATCAAGGAATTCTCTCATTACCTCCCAAGTTGAGTCACAGGGGACATTTAGAGCCTTCACCTCTGGCCACCGCCACCGAATAGCAGTCATCCAGATATCTTAATATGGATGTGGGCTGTATCGCCCTGGCAAGAAAGCTATGGTAGATATCACTGAGATTCTCTAGAAACATGAAAGATTTCCATCAAGTATGCTGCGACCGTGGCTCGTTCTTAAGCCTTCACTCTCCATTTAAATGAGTTTTGCTAAAAGCTCCCTTTAGACATGCTAATACCAGCATAGCAGGAGATATTAGTATTTGGCAAGAAAACATGTTAGATCCAGCAATACACGTGGAGCCTTTGTGGCCAAAGCTAAACTCTTGCCCTGTGTAAAATGTTGTATATCTACTTATCACATAACCAAGTGCTAACTGCCCGAGTCTTAGTCAATGATTGATCTTCAGCACGACAAAGACAGACTTCCCCCCATACTAGAAACACCAGTACCTCGAGGTTCTAGCCCTTATATTGCGTTGATGCGATTTGTTTGGCTCTCACGTCCACGTAGATATCTTAGGAGCATGACTTCCGCCAGCTTGTTAATACCCTTGCATGCTCCATTCCCAATACTCTACAAATACGAGACTTGAGAATAGCCTAGCTACTGCGTGGACACGCGCACATTCCCCAATCATTTGTGTTTGCCATAGACGACTCCTGCCAAATACCCTTGTTCCTCATTTTATACATTCCCACTCTATATCAATGTATCTGATCTCGTCCAACCGGATTTATCATGCTTAGGAATAAGTTTAAAATGATATCCCTGGACTCTTTGTATTTAATCTCCTCCTCAGCAATAGCTACTAAAAGTCCATTTTCGTAAATAGTATGCTTCACTCAAGTTTACTTTAATGAATATATTCCAGGCAGATTTTCCCTCCGAGTATCATTTCCATATCCTACATCCTTCTACCATTCGTTGTTTGCAGTAGGTACTTTGAATGAGCCAACAGTTTAACGTTAACGATTTATTCTGCATCTCGCTGTTGGCAACCTGCATTACAATGAAAATCCAGTGAGATGAGTCCCAGGTCTTGTTTTAATCAGGGATATAAACTCAGCGTTATTTTCCAGTCTCCTATTACTATTGTTATAAAAAACCCAGTTCGATCACCGAAGCCTATGGATATATTTTACTCGTTGTCCCAGAATCCAACTTTCCTTGTCCTCCAGAAGCTTTTCAACCTCTGCGGCCACTTATTTACAATATGATGATCTGCATATTGTATTTACAAATGTAAACTTGACTAGCAAGTAGCCCCCACGATGAAGCTGCGGAACCACAGCTTTTACATTTGCTGTGCTGTTGTGGCACATCATGAAGCATTTAATATCACACCGCATGAGGCGGAGAATGGCATTGCAGCAATAATCGGCAACCTTCACAAAATTTTCAAACGAAAGAAAAATATCATCTACACTCGAGTCCACATGCTATTTTAATTATTCCACATCTCGAAGGTGAAGAATACTGAATCTAGTATTCCATTGCATCGGTTCTTGGAGCTACATTACAATTCTATCAGCTACTCCTCGGGCCGAGACAATGACAACAGTGAGCCTTAGGCTCTCTTGTAGTAGTCATCCACACTGATTATCATAGGTCATCATCTCAGGCTACCAACGGCTGTCAGAACCCTAGTAAATTCCGCCCGCGCACACGACAAGCTTAAATTTCAACTATTACTGCAGCGGACAGGTGGCGGACCACACACGCAAGCATTCATATTCAGCCTAACAGTACTGTCTTACTCCACTGCTACGACAACGGATACCAAGCAAATGCCCTGCCACCACCAACAACATAGATGCCATACATCGGATGACAGCTGGAAACAAGCCAAAAGTGAGTCGCCGCAGCGACTCTGGGGGAGTTTTTTTATTAAAAAAAATACAAAAAAATACCGTAACCGGACCGATGACCGGTCGTGAGCAAATACAGCCTCGCAAGTCGCCTTGGTTTCCAGCGTCGGTCGGGTCAATATTGCACTTTGAATTGGCCACAAGTCTGAAACCCTGGCAAAAGACTTTTTGCTCACACCACGGCGCCTTCTTCCGATGCTGTATAGATGAGGGAGCCACGGTGCTCGGGCTTTGGTAGCTTACCTAACTCGCTTGTTTAGTTACCCGAATGAGTGCTTCCGAGACAATATGATGGCAGCAATTTGAGTTTTCAAGCGTTTTTCCTGGCAACGCCGGGGGCGACCGATGGCAACATCGATAGGTGGGTTCTCATCATGAGACGGGCAAAGAAAACTCGGAAATAGGTGATCTACCCGACAGGTCCGTCGGCCGTGTCAATGTCAGGCAAGTGTGTGGCTGCCCAGCTGCCCAGCTATTCCCACCCACCCCTCTCGGTGGCTGTTGTATCCCCAAAGTATCCCCGAAGTTGAGAGTATAGACTTTGTATCCGCTGTGTTTCTCTCCCAGCTGTCAAGCCACATCCAATCACGTTTCCCCACGATTCATGGAAGGTGCTGTATTCACGGCAGAAAGTGTCAGTATAAGCAACACCTTAATTCGTACCAATGTGCCGTGGATTTAAGCCCTTTCGCCCTTCGAGATAGACGGCTGGTCAATGTGGACTTATTTCCGAGGCTTTCAATGCGGGGAAACCGTCGCCAAAGACAACATGCACTTGGACCATACCTTACATGACTAGGACATCTGCTGGGGAAGGAAGGTAGCCCTGTTCTGCCCAACATGTGTGCAAACGTGACTGCCATGCTGCCATCCAGAATAGCCCAGCCCGGTTATTACGGTACATGGATCCCGCGTTCTAGATCGGATCGCAGCAAGCCAGATCAGGCAACTCAAATCTCCAGCCCTTTCCGCCCTTTTCCGTTGCGAGTCGGTGAATAATAACGCAAAGTCAAAGGCAGACAGGTAAACAATCAGATCTCAACATGTAAGATATCGAGATATCGGGCGCATGAAATATTGCAATAATACGTGCTACGTGGATACTATATGGACAAACTCCCGGGGTCGAAAGCAGCCGATGGCAGACTTTGCGTGAGGCTGAGCCCCAGGCTTGGTAACGGGTTTGGTGGGGCAATCTTGACAGCTACATAGGAAAGTGGGTCCACTTTCTAGATGCGGAAGTCGCAGTGGGCAAGCAGAGATGGATCTACGCATGGCCCGCGGCTTTTTTTTTTTTTTCTTGCTGGCAGTAGTTAATAATTTTTCATGCACACCACGACTGGTGGCGACTTGACTTGCGTAACCTTGATTTTGATTCCCTGTGTCTGCGGCGTGGTTGTTGCCTTTCGTTCTTTGTTGTTTGCAGTGAAATTACTTCTTCATGGGAACGCTTGGGATGGTGTGGTAATGTCCGAGTATCAAGGTCTTTGTTAGACGACGCAGCTACACCGGGAATGTTGCCATCTTTACGAGACCCCTCCACCACTAGAGCCATCGCGAGCAAGGAAGGCTGCGACTGTAGTGGTGTGTCGGTGGTTTTACAGTAAGTATCAAAGCATGAATTTACAATCACGGTGCGACAGGACCCCTCCGTTCGCAGCCAGCCCTCGAATCCCCAGCCAGAGATCATGCCTTGGATGGTGAGAGGGGCAGCAATGGATTCCACAATAAACCTAGGGGAAGTTTCGGAGTATTTTGCAGAGATCCCTTGATGCGTTACAGGGGAGTTATGTAGGATAGGGCCATAGTGTGACGAATACAGCGTCCATTCTCCGAGTCTCAGCCCGGAGCCCCTTAACACGCAAGCCTCGCGCAACACCCATCATGAGGTCTGTCCGAAAGCTTTTCTCGTGTGACAATTTTTAGACGTGTCGGAAACATCCGAACGTCACAGGAATTTGGTGACTGCGCTGATCCCAACTTGTGATGGCTTACAAAAAGGACAGATAATCCATCAGAACGACAAGGTTTCGCCGCATTATGGATGGCATAATCAGGATGTCTAGGATATTTCTCCTTAGATATCAGTGTGGACAGCGCAACCAATCGCATTGTATTAGTGGGGGATGGTGTGTATCTGCCTTCATCTCCGAATGTTAGTACGGATATGCATCCCGGTATTTGACATCCAACGGCGAATGTACCCCCATAGTAGCCCGTCGTACTACCCCGATCCCCAACAGGAACCCCGGCCACATTCCTCGGGCATGCAACCCGGACGCCGACTAGCAGTCAGTTCTTTGTTGTTATTGTTTCGCAACACTAAAACCTTCCTGTGTTAAGAAGGCTATCCAGAAAGTATCTCGCGCGATTCGATATAGACAGTCTCTCGTACAGCAAGATCGACTTTCCAACCCCCTCACCCAGCCCGCCGGCTGCAGGAATGCACCCATACGAACGTCACCACCCCGCCACTGAAATAGGGGCAACAACCTACCACGGCCCATTCTCAATGTTTTGATGTTTACAAACCATCCTCGTCGCGACCATTCCTGCAACCATGCATGGCTGCCCTGCTTTTAGGACAGCCGTAGGGCCTTGATGAAGGTACTATCCCCAGCCACCCCACGGCAGCCGCCATGTCACGAACTAATGGCCAGCAGGACGGGGTGGTCACCCGTCTTGGCCGCATGAACCGGCGCCAACCATCCCGTGGGAGTTGCATTGAGGATTGGATGGCGATGAATGATCGTTGACAACGCATCCCAAACCATCAAACCACAACAAGCAAGGAGAATGTGTTGTTGTTCGCATGTCTAGGTCGAAACGGGAGGTTGGTTTACACCATGGCGTGGTTCTTCTTTGCTATCGCGCTCCCATAGCTCCATAAGTTGTTGCATTCCGAAATGTCTCCCCAACATCGGCCATAAGGAAGCATGCCAGCCTAGATATGGCGCGAGATGTGACTCCTCCTCGCAGCAAAAGAATCGCTGCCAACTGGCTAACTTGGCGCACTGCCAGCCAACCTGGTTTTCAACCCCCCAACCCAAGCATCTGCGCTGCATCACACTACACTGGATGCACTTACCGGTTTGCCGCTGGGAGCAACAAGCCGGAATCCGTGATTCCAAGCTTCTACTCTTCCAACCTCCGCATTCCGCGTACCATACCAAGACCAGCGGCGCCAACGACATCTTTCGAACTCTCAGCGTTTGGCTCGAACATAATCAAACTTAGACTAGACAAAAATGTGGTTCAATGCAGTGTGCGATGGGTAGGATATCCAAACGTACCCCATCTTGCACTGCTTCAACCCCAAAATCGCGTTGGTAGGCATATGTGGTCTAGTCGTACCCACTGGGAAAATCTCGAGATACCAAGCCACCTCCATATAGTTCGTCTCTACACCCTCTGCGAGTGGATCTATCCACAGCTGAAATGTCAAGAGTAAGATACTGAGGCTGCTGCTGAAGCACAGCTTTCCATGCCCATTGCGACGGGCCGGAGGATCAACGACTCCGCACTTCAGGCATGCGAAATCGTGGCTGATGCCCCCCTGCTGCTTCATTCCTTTACACAGTAGTATGTCTGGCTATGACTATTGTGCTACAGCATGAGAGAGGACACACACATCTATTTATTTACACAACAGCAGAGCAGCCCCAAGCAAATGCCTCTTTGCAGTGCTGCATATGCGTGCCTCCACACAAATCTCAACCCCCAAATGACCAAGCCTCGGCCAAGACATTCTGACAATGCACCTCTAATGTTGTCACTGCCATCGTCTCGCACCCACCCCTTTCATATACCCTCGCCTCTTGCTCCGCTGGGATGGTTCCTTTGTTTAAGTATTCTTGGGTTTCCACCACATAAAGGGGCGGGTGCTCAGGCTTGATACTTGGCCTGGCAACCTGCCGGCGATGAGAGGCGCCGGAGGAGGAGTTCTAAAAACGGCATCCACCACCTCACCGCTGCCAGACCCGAAATAATATTATCTTGCAGCGGGGCAGCGCTGCACCCCGAACGCCCATATCCATCCTCCGTGAGGCGGTGCTTTACAGTATGTATGTATGTATGTATACACTACCGAGGTAGTATCTACAGCTCGTCGGTCCACTTTCCTCGCCAGATTCGTCAAATGTTACTAGCAAGCCGAGAAGCGTGCAACGCCGTCTCCAGGCCGTGCATTACCATACGACAGGCAATCTCCCCCCCCGACAAAGTACAACTCCAATCGGACTAATTCATCTCGCTCTCTCTCGTCTCTCGCCGGCTGGTGCAAAAGTTCACAGGTGCCCAAGCCGCCTCGCCTGCAGTGAAGAACTAGAAAAGGAGTGTCATCAGAAAAAGATTTAAGCTTCAACCCCACCAATACCGCGTCTTGCACGACCAGCACTCTTGCTGGATGGTATAGCCGTCACTTCGTAGTACGCACTCTCTGCTTCACCAGCCACACTCTTTCATGTTTCCCTGAGGTTGGAGCCATGCGTAGGGGGGGGGGGGGGGGGTGCATTAAGAAACGAAGAACCAAACCCCCCCGCTGAAGAGATGGCTGTCCACTTGATGTTGAGGCTACGAAACAAGGACGACTGGCCTTCAACTTACGGCTTGGCAGTACGCACAGAGATCTGACGTGAGGCACAAGGTTTTCGCGAGCACGAATATCTGGGTTGGCACTGGACCGAATATAAGGGTTTTTATTTTATTTTTATGTATGCATCTCCAGAGCCACCTACATACATACATACATACATACATACATACTGTGTAGTCCTTGGTACGTACGTACAGTACGTACCAGGCGCGCCGCCGCCCGTTGTGGTGTTACGAGATCCACTACTACCCAGCACATGCCCTCCACATCATCCGTTATATAATAAATATGCCCCCCCCCGGGAGACCAAACACCGTCTCCCGTACCGGCAGTAGTGAGGCGCTTTTGCTTCTTCTCCTTCTCCTTCATTTCCCTCTGCAAGGGAAGGAGACTAGTAGTAGATATGTGAGTAAGCCGGAATCAGCATTGTCCGTGCCGCTAGTACAATAGTGTGAGTACATACGATCAGTTCCGAGTCAAGCGTGTTATCATCATCCATGGCGGGCTGTAAAAAAAAAAAAAAAAGAGCAAGCTTATTTATTATTACTGTTGCATTGCAAGGACAGGCAGATGCAGGTACGGGGCGCGCAAGGTATGTACGTAAGTAACATTGAGAAGTCTTGCGAGTCGTTCGTTGGCGGGCGTTCGCAAACCTTCGTATCGCGAAATTTGCAGAGATAAGTCTGGCACCAGGATCAATGCGTGCATGTCGGGATCGATCTTTGCTGGCATATGATGAGTCGTCGTGGGGAGATATCGTCCGGGACAGCCAGGATTATAGTGGGGGAGAGCAATAACTTTTTTTTTTCTTTTTTCCGAACTTTACCGTGTTGATCACACGAACGAAGCAAGGGGCAGACAGAGAGGCAGGCAGGCATGTGGATATTCCGGGCTTCCAGGTTGCGGAGCCGCAACAGTGCTGGACGAAGATCACAAACTTGCAAGGTACGAAGGGAATACCTAGCGACGACGACTCCACCGGCACAATTCAGCCGCGCTGGAAGAAATGACAGGATACCCGGGGACCGGCCGGTGTGGCTTGCGAGCTTGAAGGTAAACTATACGCTCGTTGCGGTGCATTGGATTAGATGTGTGTATGTAGGTACACGCCCGTAAGATCTGTGGATGGACGCCGGAAGCTTACCTTAGAATCTCAGGCTGGTCACAGATATATGTACAAAGAAAGGAAATATCCATACCCGGATCCGGATGTTGAAGATCCCTTGATCACTACGGATGTATCTCTATCACCATCACCTTCCTCCTCAGTCCGCTCATCAAGAAGCCACTAGTAGTTAGAATTATAATAGAGACACGCCCGACTATCCATCTCGCTTGATGGTCGATCGGTTTTCATTCAATTCGGCGTTTTGGTGCTGTGGAGTCATTATTCGGGAACCAAACTTCGAAGTGCGCACGGTACAACTTCCTCATTAATTATGTGCGTGCCTGAATCAGTGCTCGTAGGATGTACCTGACAGGAAACAAAAGGCTGAATAGTTTCAATAGCGTGAACGGGATGGCTTGGGGGCGGGGGCTTGATAGACCGTATGGCTTTCGATAGTTTTGCCAGCCGGCTGGGATACGATCGGGCCGTACGGACGTATGTATGATGTATGCATGGAGAAAAACACGCCTACAGGCTACTAGATACAGACCTCGTGGTTTTGATGGGCTTTTGATAGATGGACGGCCCATCGCGGCAGGTACGGCGGACCTCTCTCGACTCGCGCCTCGAGGTTAATACCAAGTGGTTAGATAGGAAAAGCAAGTTCGGTCTACGCATCTCGATGGGTGGATGGTCTGGTCCTCAACTTCCCTGTGCTTGCTATTTCCGGCCCGTAAGATTAAAGACGGCTTTCCGTATCCTACTAGGCGGCGGCATTGGGCATCAGATATCAAAACCAGGTACGGACTTTACCATGCATGCAGCGGATGGATCACTTTGGCTTGATGGCCTGAAGGGCAAACCTGATAGAGGCGCAAAAGGTGTAAACTTATCCGTTTTCGCAGTTCACTAAATACCATAACTATTCCGTATAGCAGCACCCAGGGCCCAAGTTGTACATCAACTTGTGCCTCACAAAATATCGAAACAACGCCCAGCCCCGGCCCCTGGACATAAGCGTGAACGCGAAACTTACATAGCCATCCTCACCTTCATTGTCCAATCTCCTCCTGGCCCAGGGGAAGAGAGATCGCCGCCCGGGAAGCCGGGGCCCGGACTTCCCTGTTTGCGATCCTGTAGCGCGAAACTGCCCAATCGCAATAGCCCTGCGAGCTAGGACATCTACATAGTACATACCTGCTCCATGCCCAGGTAGGCAGGCCACTATTATGGGTAGTAGGGCTGACTGCACTCGGCGATACTTTTAACGTACAGCAACGTTTCAGTATTTCAGCCTCACCGCTGGCGTCGGTGTCTGTTTCGATGAACAATTGCTAGTGCTGTGGGATGCGATCTCGGTAGGTCGTGGGATCCATCCATCTTTCAATATTTACACCCCTGATGATGGTGTTATGTATCCTGAGGGTCATCGCAGTACAGTGCAGGTCCTGGAATCTTCCTGTCCCCATCCATGATCCGTACATGTTTGTTTGAAGTGCAATACAACTAAGTTGCACAGGCTTTCAGCCTTATTTCCAAGTTCCTAAACACCGCACCCCAAGAAACAGGCTGTGCACAAGATCCGAAGCCCACTATATAGTAACAGCAACAACCCCCAGCCTCAAAATGCAGTGAGCTCAAGTTAGAAACACCAGTATGTACAGAAGAAAACCACCGAGTCGCGCTATCATAATCATATCAATCAGCGCTACCACTGATCGATCCACCGCCGCAATGCATGCCTACTCCACACCGGCTGACCACTATTACCTGTAAAACTTCCAGCGCGAGCTGCCCAAGAAGCACCTCTTCATTTTCACGTCTACAAATATATATATATATATATATATAATCCGCGAAATAGGGTTCCTATCGCGGGCGTCGTCGGCGTCCTTGGCCAAATATCCCAGCCCCCACTCTAGGCTGCCAGCTCTGCCCCAAGCCTCTTTCTCCCCTAGGTTACCATTCCCGGGCAATGTGGCTTGCCAAGTTTTTTTTCTATTCCCAGGCTGATAACATTGCGTTGTTCTTTTTTAATTCTATTGAATGCACCGTCCATCGCCATCAGTTCAACACCGACATCCCGATCCTCATATCAACCGTGCTTTCAAGTATCTGGGGGGGGGGGGGCTTGATTATTATCGTGTCCCATCGTGGGGCCGATCCCAGGCTTCCCACTCAGCTGGATCGTGAAGTCTTGGCCTGCCCTCCCCTCCCCCCCCTCCTCCACAAAACAAAAACTTTTGCAATTTTCTCTCCAGCAGCCTCGAAGTACACATACTATCAACATTACCAAAGAAACTTGATGCCATATAACCCATACATACATACATACACACACACCCACCCCTCCCGAGTGACCTGCCTGCCCCCCCCAATAATCCCATTGTTAAATAACCCAATAAATCCACCAGCCTCTTAAAGATCGATTCGAAGAGCGCTCCGGATACATCAACACGACATTGAAGACAAAAAGCGAACATAGCAAGGCAGCCCCCCCCCCAAAGCCCTCCATTAGTTAATGTACGCTGAAAAGTAAACCCCTCCCCTTCCCCCCCCCAAAAAAAAAAAAAAAAAAAAAAAGGGAGTCGTACTTTTGACCATTACTGCAGGTGTAGTAATAAGTAGTAGTACTGTAGGCTGCACTCAAATAACCATCCATCCATCCATCCATCCATACATATATACATATACATACCTACCTACTCCGTATGCCCAGCGCAATCAAAACCACCCCCCCCCCCCCCCCCGGAGCTGAAAAAAAGAACAAGATAACCCCAAATCTGCCAAGCTTGCCAATAGCGTCTCTCTACCGCACCCCGTCTCCTCGGCTTGCCTGACCTGTCTTTGGTTGCGCTCAAATCCACACACCCTCCCTCCTCTTGCCCCTGTATAAAGCAACCCAATCGAAATCTCCGGGTCCGTTTGTCCTGGCAGGTTTTAGGTCCAAAAGTTGCCCAGACCAGGATTTGAAAAAGAAACCGAAAAAAGCAAACGATGAAAAACAACCTTACTCGGTAGCTAGGACCTGTCTCTCATTTTCTCGCTTCGAGCTTTCAGGTCCGACATCTTGCATCCTCATTCGTCGTAAATGCGAAATTTCTTGGCACTAGACTAAGTACTAGAATGAACCATCACGAGTCAGTGAAGGCCCTCGATAAAGGGTTTCGAGTTCAATTCTCGGACAGTCAATGCGGTCGGAAAGCGAGGCTAGTCTAGTCTTCTGAGATCCGAAGCAAATGTCACGATGATACAAATAGAAGTCATAGATTTTGATTGTGACAGTTTGGAATTTCCTTGTTCATTCGGGGGTGTGGATTGTATCATCCTCCTCCTCAGGCATGTCAGTTGGAATGAACCACTACAGCGAGTGCTAAATAGAAAAATCTCAACGCTATGGGAAGTGTGCTCGTCTCGTGGGAAAAACACGTATTTTGTCGTTTTTTCGTCCGCAAACTTCACACGTTTCTTTCGTTCCTTCTCTTCATGTGACCCGTTAATATCCATACCCTCTTCCATCCCAATGCTAGGTTATGTCCCATTCACCCTGTAAAAAGCCCAAATAAACTCCCGCCCGTCCACACAAGACTGCCACAGGCACATCTTGGTATTATTGGTGTTGTATGGTAAAATGTATCGACCCAAATACTCCCATTCCCAGAAAATTGTTACAATGAAAAAGACAAATGACCAAGGTATCCGTAATTACGCCGTAGTATGCATGATGATCTCTGAAAACTTGGGAGTGATGACGTGGGAAAAAAGCAGGAAAACAAACAAAGCGAAAGATGCTGCTGGAAAGTGCAAGGAAAAAAGGAAAAAGAAAAGATCAACACCCTCCTGGGATATCATGCTCTTTGATGCCATGCGTGCCAACCCAGAAATAAACTCTAGAGGAATTGGAAACAGCCGCCGCTTTGGAATGATGCGAGTAATGAAATGCTTGTTTGCGTTTGACTTAGTTGGCTCCGCCGAGAATCTTGCCCCAGATGCGTTGGCGCTTGCTGCCCTTGGCGCCCTCCATCTCCATCAGATCAGCCTCACTAATTTCGTAGGGAAGGCGAGTGTTTTTGCGAGAAGTATGGCGACCAGGGGGGTGGACGACAACTTCAGGAGAGGCATAGGAGTTGGCAACGTAAACGTAGCCGTCACTGCCATGGTCGGAAAGAGGAGTGGTTTCCCGGCTGCTTTGCCTTGAGGACATGCTGCTAACGTAGCTGGAAGAACTCGAGGTGCTGGCCGAGTAGGTGAGCGATGCAGGAGACTCGGGATCCTGAACGCATCGGATGGTGGCCTCCATGATGCTTGGGTGATTGCGAGTTCGGCTGGAACCCCTGCTGGAGGGGGGCGTGGGGAGGGCTGCGGGTGCAGCTTGCCTGGCAGCGTATTCCTCCTTCCTCCTTTGGCGACGAGCGTGTTTGAGGTCAATGTCGACCCTGAGGGAAGACAGGAAGGGCTCAAGCTCACGGTACAAATCCTCGGTGGTGAATCGAAGGTCGTAGTCGAGAAGCATGAGGAGTTGACGCTCCATAAGGTTTACCTCGGTCCGCGAGAAGCCAAAAGCACCGGCATCGGGGGTGGCAAGAACCGAGTAGTTTGCCCAGTGCTTGTTCTTGGGGCTGCTGTCGTTGAGGTACTTGGCGGCGATAATGAGGGCAGCGAGGAAGATGCGGTGAGTGGTACATCGGAGACCCTTAGCCATGGGAGCTAGGCGGGACCTTAATCTGTGGAGGTAGACGAGGGTCGACATGAGGGTGGGAACCTGGACGTTGGAGGTGACGACGAGTTGGGTGATGAAGTCCGCGAGCGAAGGAAGTCCGCCGTTGCTACACCGCACGGGCTTGGAAGGGCTCGAGACGGCTGTGGGAGGATCCTGGGGCTTGAGGTAGGGATCGCAGCTGATGACTTCGCGGGCCGCCCTAGCAAGATATTTGATCATGTCTCTTGACACCGGTTGGTAGATGAAGGCGTCGAGGGCTTGCGAGTTGAGCTCGTCGAACGACAAGCCAGAAGCGGTAGTCTGCTCCATCGGTATGGAGTATGAGTTAGGGTTGGAGTATGTGGCTGTTGATGTGTACGCCATGGCGACTTATGTGTGAACGGTGTAGTCTGGTTGACAAGTGGTGTTAATGATTGAACACAACACCTGGGCAGTCAGGCAGGCAGTTCTTGTTGTGGTCCGAGAGAGGATTGTTGGTGTGGGGAGGAGTAATATATTAAATGTAGAAGGCACTGGGTCCTCTCGGATATATACAATGGGGAAAACACTCTCTTGGGGAGAAGGGGAGAAAAAGAGGGTAGTGTAATAAACTACTACTACTACTGGTACTCCTTGATGTATATGTAGTGTGTGGTGTTGGAAAAAGATATCTGGAAATACGAATGTGGGAACGTGGGAATGTGGTAGCTGTATATTAAAAGCCATGCACAGCAATGCACCCTACTTTCGTGGAGGGGGGGTGTGTGGATGCGTAATGTGGGTAGGAGTGGTAAAAGGCTGAGAGAGAGGCGTCTTGGACGGACTTTCGTCACAGGGTACGTATGGCTTCAGCCCCCCCTGCCCAAAACCAAACAACTCAGCCTCGCGAATCGCGCGTGCTCGGCGGGGGACGCGAGAGCAGGGGCGTGTGCGCGGGCAAGACAGGCTTGGAATTTCAAGAATGCGAGGGGAAGGGGAGGGGTGGTCGGGGTGCCAGCCAGGAGCCAAGCAGTCCCGACGAAGGGAACAGGGTTGACAGGAATGGTGCGAAGGTACAAAGGTACTTGACTCAACCGATCGGGTGCCCGAAAGGAAAGGCAGGGCAAGGGTTGCGTGTGAGGTGCAGGAGCAGGTGGACAGGGATCATGCAGGGGAGGACACTGGGAATGAAAAGGTGGGTCAACTCACTGGTCTCCTGGAAGTCACTCCAAAGTTACTTGCCGTATACCTGGCGAGTTTGGGGAAGAGCGATCGGCCGGCGTAGCCCGACAGGGGTGCTTTCTGAGAGGAAAAGCCTGAATTAGACTTTTTTTTTTGATGTGGCTTGACGGTTTGAAGGCCTGCTATTCGATACGTCTCGGAAAGTCGCAGTTCTCGTCAAAGTCCTCTGGTAGATTTCAAATAGTGATGTGTTGTTGTCGCTGCAAAACTGATAGAAATAATGTGTGCCTTGAATAAAGCCCGAGCGAAGTGGTTGCAGAAGGAGGGGCAGAGAGCGATCGTATTGTGGGAAATGGTGGAGGATGAATTCGTACGACGGGGGGAATGAAATCTGTTGGGCGGGAAAGAAATAAGTAGATGGTCAGTTATATACGCCTAGTTTTACTTCTTCTTGTCTGATTTCCGTGATGGTGGAAAGGGCGGTGGTGCTTCATGAGCGGTCAAGTGATGGTGGCAGGTGGAAATTCCAGATACGTCAAATGAGAGCTGGTTTTGGAGATGGTGGTGGTGGGTTTGAACAAGAGAAGTCGAGTCAAGTGTCCCAGGCATGGCCTAGTGTCCGAGGAGGACGTATGAAGGGGTTGTATGGGGGTTGTATGGACTCCTTACGGCCATGTCAACGGACGGGTCTGTACACCGGGCCTCGCACCAAATAATGACGAAGGGTCCTTTGTGGACAACATCAATTGTGTGGCCAGCCAGAACATGGCCATCCGTGTCATACAGCAACACAACACGACGCGGAAAACCAAGCGCAAAGAAGCAATAGTTTTCTCTCGTTGTTTTCCTTTTTTTTGTCGACACACACACACACACACACCATGAATGTGTGCAACACCCAACTGGCTATACTCGATGCCTTGATGATACATAGGTGGGCCCAACCAGGTCGAATAATACAAGGCCAAAGCATGCATGCAATGCTCTGCTGTACTTCTATACCTGCGGGGGAAAAAGGGGCTTGGAAGTATGGAAAATATGGCAGGGTGATGGTGGATCAAGTGAGTATACCATTTGGTATAGTACACAATGGATGGCTGGACAGTATAGCATAGTAAATAGCATAATGGACTTACGATGTGGTCAGCGAGCAATGACTGGCAGCCTCCGGACCTGCGGATTTTGATGGCGGTGGAGCACAAGGCAAGATTGGCGAGAGCAGGAACAAGAAAAAGGCGAAGAGACAAGACGATTAGTGGGCTGATGACAGGAGAGTGAGCAGTGCGGGGGCGGTTTGATTAATCAGGTAGAACTGGCTGAATGCGAGGTGTTTCTTCTCTTGCTTGAGGTGTCGAAAAAGAGGCTTGCGATGTGCTGCAAATGCCGGACTGTCTTGTGGGGGGGCGGAGTTCGGAAGGCAGCTTTGAGCAACTATTGCGGTGCGCTGATTTGTCGAACCGTGACAGGGTCGGTTTTATGCCTCGTGCTATGCAACTCGAGAGAGAATAAAAAACCCCTCTCAATTAAGAGGTCGTGCGGAAGGGGCCCAAAACAAGTCCAAGCGACACGATACTATATATCAGCCAATCCGCTTGAGAGACGGAAATGTCGTCGTGATTTTCCGATACAAGGCTTGCGAGGTCTTCCTGGAGAGGAATGTGGAGTGGGTTCGTGATGAGGTCGAAGGGGGGTGTTTCGGACGGTGGAGAAATTCAAGATAATATTCTTGATACGCAGAAAGACGCGAGTGACAACGACAGAGGCCCAATATCCAGGGGCGGCTCGGAGGAAAAAAAATTTAAACTAAGGGTTGGCGGGTTGATTACAAGGGGATGGGAATGATGATAAGGAAGGGACTTGAATGCGAACAAGAATCCAGTTCTGTTCTTTTTTCTTGGAAAGATGAAATCTATGATGAACAAAACAAATAAAAATCCTTCTCCTGTGGTGGAATTGGTGAAGGGTGGGAATAACCTCAATAGTGTGGCGTGAAGGGAAAGTCTTTCGAGAATCAGACCAGATGCCTTGGCCCGGATTTCCGCCTCATGATATACCTTCAGGCTCTTCCACTCTATCCGCCGAACGTTGCCAGCATCGTCTACATTTAGATCATAGTCGCCCAGTTCTCCGGGCAACCAGAATGGCTTGTTGGCAGCGGGCTGCAGTCGCTGCGCTTCGAGTGGACGACGTTTCGCAGCTCATCCGCCAATCTTCCCCTTGATGACCGATGCGTCGCATATTCCATAGGGCTAGAGGTGAATCGCAGCCGTATGAGGTGGAAAGCGACTGCTCTTGCGCAGCATCGATTGGTCGAGTGTTTTGGAAGCCTGGACAACATGAAACAAGCGAAGGGAGCTCCACCATCGAGGCCCTTTGAGCCAATCATAGTGCCTAAATGTCGCGCTTCTGTCCATTGGTAGCTCTCCGTTTGGCGACGACTGGCCAACCCCTAGGCCGCCATCCCGACCTGCTTTGCTGGCTGTGTTTTCTGCCCTGCGCGTAAATGCTCTCACATATCCGTACATGTGGCATGACTCCAAATGCCTCTCGCTGTTCCTCGGATGCCTATCGCTACTGTAAGTACTGCTGCTCCTGTGCAGGAAGATAAAGGCGGAGACAGAGAGGCCACACGTTGTCGCAGCAGCCGCTTCGAAACGGCGGTTGGGTTCTAGTTCCAGACCTGCACGGATACATTACCAGTCCGGAACCAACGCGTGAGCGAAGTGAGTCTATCAGGAAAAAGAATGCGAGTTCGAGATCCACCTCGTAACGCTCATTGGAGATCTCCCATATGATGAGAGGGATAGGACACAACATCAGAGACAACTTTACATGTGTTTCTGTGCGACTGCTCGAGCCGATCGCTTCACGAAGGGGATGCATGTGTCGGACTTAGCACACAGCATGCCATCTGGGTTAAAGTACGGATAGGAGTAGCCACTTTCAAGATAACGGGCAGCCCTGGTTGTAGGGTCTGTGTCCCGTCCAGGAGCTGCGATGGGATGGCATGTCTTTGCTCGCGGTCCCGTCCTCGAAAGCACTCTCCCGAGCTCCCTGTCCTTGACTGTCTGTACGGCGGCGCCTCGGGGCACTCAGGGATGATGATAGTGTAAATTGGGCAGCATGGCTCTAGATGAGAAAAACTGGACCATAATAGATACAATCATATCCCCTCATTACCAATACCAAACTGCCTTTGCCAGGCATTTGTCCACCAAATATTTGAGGTGTCCTGATGATGCATCTCAAATTCCCTTAATGATGACGGAGGACCAAATGATAGGGGCCGGCTGAGTGTGAAATCTGTACCGGAGCAGGTACATTTCGGATACCAACAGAACATACGAAAGCAACCGTATATTACAGGAGGCATTCCGCATCTACGATAAAAAGAAGAAAATGCAAACACTTATCGGATGCAGGATATCAGCCTATGTAGATTGTGGTATGAAATACAGTTGCTTGTCCCAATAGGACTCTACCTCCGCAGCACCATTTCCACCTTCATGTGGTTTAGTGCAAGCCTGAGATCCAATAAATCTTGCATAACCTACTCTGCTGCAGACAAGGGGGGTGGAGAATCTCCAAGGGGTCTGAGCCGAAGAAGGTAAATGACAAAAACATCAACCGCCCCTGGACACGGATGAAACGAAACAAAAACAAAAAAACAGCCAGCCCCCGGACGTGGATGGTCAATCATCGCCCTCCTACAAATCTCCCTTTCTCCTACTTCTCACCACCGTCAATCGTGCCCGCTCCCCCCTAGCCGTACTTGCGGCTTCTTTTTGCCCCTGGAGAATCTTCCAGTTGCTATGAACATGGGTCGACCCCGCCAAGCCCCGTGCCGACGTGTACAAGGTGGGAAGCGTGTGGCTTGGGGGAGCTCGTGAGCTTTGGCATGTGGCAAAACTTATGATCCCCCAAGCCGCCCCCCTGAGCACTGAGGAATTACTTTTGTCATCTCGTAAAGTCGCCCGCTTTTATTAGGCCCGGCCTGCCTCACAACTGTGCCGAGGACCCATCACGAATGGCGCGCTCAATATCAAATGTTCGCCGCCCAAAATCTCATACCTTGCAGCTATGTAAGTCTATCATTTCGTACTTGAGCACCAGGACCGTCCGGATGTCCTTCAGCAATCTATGCCCCCTCCCGCTGCTGTCTCTCGCTATCGACACCTAGATGCCACACTTGGCGACATGTCTTGCGTAAATACAAATCCGGCCGGCCGCTGTCTGTGGCACCCGAGTTCCGTCTTCGATATTGGCCATTGCCGAGTTGCTTGACAAATGTGTGTTTCTTCATGCAGACGTCTCAAAACCTCGTTTGCCGATCGTGGGCATCCCGGGGGCCATCATCTTCAGGTAATTGGGCATCCTATCATCGCGAGGGCACTGCGGACGACGCCCGCAGCGTAAGGGTCATGTACGAGCTTCCAGAAAGCGATACTGTTCGTGCTGTTTTAACTTTTGCCCCGTTGGAACCTTGAGACTTCCTGTGTCCAGGTTGGATGGATTTTCTTTGTTTCATAAACTGCAGCTCCCTGTCTTGGCCTCGAGATCTTATCAGCCGCGAACCCATGGGTCCGTGCTGATCGGATGAATTCTAACAGGGCCGTTTGCGGGCTCAGGGCCTTTCAACAGCGATACTAGCTGTTGATGGCAGCTGACACTGGGCCCTCCAGACCCCAGAGTGCTCACCACACCATGGCACACCATCTCCGCCAGCTACCCCTCATGGGCGCATGGGGGGGCGTTGGTGTAGGATTTCTTTTGCGGTCTCCTTTTCCCCTTTGGTCCTTCCAAATACATCCTCATGCGGTGCGGTGAAAAGGGATTTGCGGGATTCAACATAGTTGCATCCAGACGGCGTCCGAGCCGGCCGGAGTGAGAATCAGGGGAAGACCTACAACAGCGTACGTACGAAGTATGGAATAGGGTTTTCTAACTTCGGACGCTTTGTGGCCTATCGTTGAGCATACCCACCTGCAACCACTGTGGCAGGGCGATACTCATCCGCAGACACTTAATGAAAATATCTCTGATGGAGCACCTGGATTTGGTGATAAGCATCCCTTAGCAGATAGATAGGCCAGACTGCACCGACAGAGCAGAGCGAATGCGCCTTCACCGCTTCAGATTTGCAGAGACTAAGGGCCTTCTGTCCTCCTAGGTAGCAATAGGAGTCATCGATCGCTGGCGAATGACCAGTGGTTGGGCACGACAACGACATGTCATAGGCGTTCTGGAAGGCCAAGATGGCTCCACGAACACACTCACAGAAAGGGGGTAAAAGATGTCCTGCATATCACCAAATAGATCACTGCCTGAAGACGCAATACTAGCGGTGCGTAGTGGTGCAATGGATTGGGGGATTAGGACTGGTTGCAGGTTATTACAGCCTAGTTCGTGTGGGCATCTAGTGTCGAAGTTTGCAGCCTTCGGAGTCGAAGCTGTCGACCAGTCAGTGTCCTCGACATGGATAAACCGTGGCCGGTGGGCAACATTTGATACCCAGAGCCCCGCCACACCGCCTCCAAAAAGGCATGCCACTTCTGGCATCTGTATCCTGGGGATATCCCAGGGAGGGCGTTGAGGGGAGGAGTACTTTCTTGCATCCCGCATGGTGTTCTCGCCACGGTCCACCGGTCACGGTCTACGGCACACGACTACCGCGGTGATGCACGCTCTCGAGAGGCCGTGTCTTCTTGTGTCCAAGAAGCCTCCGGTCGTGTCGCCCAGTGCCGGGCTCTGATTGGCTGTGCAAGTCGGACAGGGGGCACAAGGCGTGGTTTTGTGGCATATCTGGCAGTCAGCACGGCAGAGCCAATCGTCCCCAGACGCGATCACGGGACTTTGCATACAACCCTTTGGTCCTCTTAACGGGTGGCCACGAGCCTCGACTTGCCTTAGGTGTGGCTGGGATGTCGCCAACGCAACCCTTGGCAACCCATCCTTCGGTATGCAGACACACACACGACGCTGTTGTTGATTCTCTCATGCCGAGGCTTTGCAGGCCAAGTGCACCATGGCTTTGCTTCCATTTGGGTTGATCTTGCCAAGACGCACCCTCAGCAGGACCGGAGCCCGGAAACGCTCAGCTCGGGTGGCTGAGAATGCAATGCGTGCTGTATGCTACGCAGTACTGGGAATTCATCAGCAATAGACGAGCAATCCCGACATAGCTGGAATACTTGAAAGGTACAAAGATGAGGTTTCCGGCAATAGATCGTCACGGAAGCGAGGGAAAGCCCGAATCGGCACCTGCTGGTGGAGGATTACGGAGCAAACGAGGAAAAGTCTCTTCATGATGATGTGCCCTGTTTGGTGTGCAGGCCGGCAAGAGCCGGTCCAGAGCTGTGGTTGGTGGGAGGTGACCCGTGTGGATCGTGTGGCTTCCCACTATCTTTTGACATTAACAGGGGATCGGTTCAAAATGGGGGGAGCGGCGCTCGGGAATCGCTGATCTCCGCCGTACCAATCTGTGGACAAAATTAGCGGGACACCTTCGTTCTTGGCACTGAATTACGCAGTTGCCACAGTAGGCCCTTAGCACTGCCATCAACCCATTATAATTAACACCAATAGCATAAACACAGTATGTCTAACATAAAAGCCAATTAGGTTGCTTTGTAGGAGGATTTAAGTTTTATAAGGATCATTAAATTATCAAGGTCTTGAAATAACATGATTTATGGATGCTGGAATTGGAAGCGAATTGGGATTATGTTAATGGGATACGGGTGGCAATTGCCCAATTGGCAGTACTGAGAACTGTCACATGCCCCGCTACTTTTTCTCCGCAGCTTGCCGAATGAGGCTCGCGTCCGGAATTTTGTCGGCAAGTCAAGGTCCCCGCTGGGCTCCAGGTGCCCTCCGAGCCACAGGTCCGTGTCGCCAGGCACCGAATTGTGCTGCCAATCGCCCCCCAACATTTCTACACAGCCCCGACGTTTGGCCTGGAGAGCCTGGCACGAAGATGCAGGAACAGAAAAGAAGAGCACACTATTCTCCGTGCCTGACATCACTATTCAGTTTCATCTTCGAGGCTGAGCCAGACGCCAAGCCGCCTACCATTATTATTATCCAGACTAATTGACGATACCCTCACTTACCTCCCTCTTTCGGCCCATTAGTTCAGCAATGTTTTACTCTGTGCAGGATGCACTATGAGAAGCGGACTACAGTCCTCGGCTCCAGACTTTGCCCCGCAGTATACTCTGGCTCCCTCTCTAGCAGCGGCTATTGGCATCATCGTCGCCATCAAGCAGCCACACCTCCATCACCAGACCACACCCTCACAGAAATTCACTTACCGTCAACTTCCCAAGATGCCATAGTGCATACACGGTTTCTCAAATCCTTAGCTGGTCCCGGCTCGGGTCGTGTACTCGCCTTGTCAACGACATGTTCCTCGAGTTTCACTGCTTGAATTACGACCCGTCTCGAGACCAGTTTCACGCACATCTCGCTTCCATCGCCTGGCCCAACTAGCACGGATGGAGGCGTATCCTATTTCCTTCGACGCCCCAAACGCTAGTCTCGGCCTCTGCGTCCGTAGCAGTTGAGCCCATTCATTGCCATGAAGAAATGCAAGCATAGTGAACTCGAAAGCACTATTGCAAGCTCTCCGTACCAGAACGAAAGCAATATCAAGGGTAATCATTGGTTCCCGTGTGGCATTGCTGCGGGCCGAACAGCGATGTGTTCATTTAATAAGGGACTAGGATCCCTATTCCCATTCAAAACCCGTTATCTCAAATACTGTGGTCTTTGTGGGTTTCAATGGAAGACCAAGCTGCTGCCGGACATGTTCAGCCCCGAAGCACCTCGATATTAACTCCTCGTAGGGTTTACCCAGGTCGATTCATTGACATTGTGGGGAACGGGAATATGTACAGGGGCATGGGTGTTGTTAGGCGCGGGCGGCTACCCAGACAAAGCATTGACGGTTTGGCTGTCCAATCAGATGAACTCGACCAGCGAAACATAGGCGCGGAACGTCCATCAACCGCTGCAGCATTCGCTCTACGTACTGCGCAAATGCTTTCTCTTGCTGCCCCTCTTAGTCCAATTTTAACAATATTCACGGCCCGGCTACTACTCTCCACCCGGAACCCCTAATTCCCATGTCTGGGGGCGAGAAGGGCCAAAATTACAGTGAAATGTGGAATGCCCATAGGGCGCTACCTGCCGACATGATTCTATCTTCAGCATCCAACCCCCAGCAAGCAGCTTGGGCCTTGGTGGAACACAAGGGCCCGCTGGTTTCGAGTTTACGAAGCGGCTTCCAACCGTTGTACAGGAATGAATATGTACGCTACTACCCGTGCTATAAATTCTTCGCCGAGTTACACCACATGAAGCGTGGGAAAGCCTTGAATCATGGTCATGCATCAGGACGGAGTACGTTACGGTCTTTTCCTCTCCGCTACTTTACATAGGCAAAGCAGTCATCTTAACGGCGAGGAATGGTATCCCTTGCGCCTGTGGAGTACACATTGAGTATTTGGAAGAACCAATACGTCGAAAAATCACGGGACTCACTCGTCTATGCGCCTACGCGGCAAAGGTCTTTGGGGATTGGCTAGTTGTCACTATGGCAGGATCATGGCAAGAATCCTAGCGCATCCCTAGTTCCCACTTCAACTTTTACACGCCTGTGTTTGACGGGATAGCTTCTGGAAGGTCTTTGGCTTCGCTCCAGTGGTCTAAGGCTATAGGGGCTGTTGGTCAAGGAATAGATTTCTAGAGGCGTGTCTGCAATGGAAGCCGCTGTTCACCCTGCCCAACCCAGACGCCTAAAAGCCCTTGTCAGTTTCAGGGACTTCTCCAAGAGATCAGCGCGGAAGCGTGGAAATGCGCTCGTTTCACAATAGGAATTCCCCAACCAGCGCGGTTATGTGCTTCCCTGTCCTGCGGCCTGGTTCGTTGGTTTCAGTCCCCATTGCAGGCGCGATGCTCAGCCTCCGTCATCTGGTATCTGCGCGGCTACCTATGGTGACGGGAGATGTGGTGTACTACGACACCCTGCGTCACAGCTGCAGTTGATGTCTTCTATCGTTTAGGGCCGCTAGGAGCCCAAACAAAGAATCGCTCTCTATTAACACAAACGACTTTGCCCAATGCCGCTTGCTGGAGCAACTGTCGCGTGAAGGAATGATGGCGTCCAGCTTCGCAGGTGCCTTGAAAACCTCATGCCAGAAGATGGCACCAACACCATGAGTGGTATACTGTGCTTTTGAAATCACGGAGGAATCTCGGTGCCTCCGATATCCGATAGCCTCGGCGTACGTGAACCGATATGTGTTATTCACGTGAAGTGTCCTCAACAAGCACACCGCCGATTGACTCTAATCTGATGTGCACTTGGGGGCGTGAGCAAGTGATCATTCCAATTCCCGTCGCTATGCTGCCGGTTAGTTCACAAGCCTGAGCCTCCCCCATATCGGGTCTCGTGGGGCGGCTGTGAATATCCAGAGCCGTACGTGCATACACAACAACAGATGCAAATTATTGATTTTCTTTATTGGAAGCGAGAACCAAAAGTGATTCACAATGCCAGAACAGGGCAACCAAGTATGGATCAGGCTTGCTCCGCCGCCCGTGATTGGACATCAAGCACAATTCCTTCGGAGAAGAGCACATGCATATATGCACCTGCAAGGTGATGAACAGCCTTGGTTGAAAGTTTTTCAACATAGATAGTCTACCGGGCCCTACTATACTATCTACCATTGACCCGAATCCTTGGATAAGGATGAACGCGAGGAGAAAAGAGGCGCCGCTTGGCTATACTAGCTAGGTACCTCTTTCGCCTTCCACTGGGACAACAACAACAACAACAACAACAACAACAACAACAACAACAACAACAGCAACAACAACGAAACTACCAAGTAGCGATAGGGATGCCCCGTCGGATATGTTGGTATTCATAAGCAGCCCTTTAAACATCTGGCGACCAAAAGACTCTACGAGAACTGGGACAATGCATCAGACATCTTGGGAAATATGATTCCCAGGTGTGGTGCTTAAGCAACATTGCCTTGTTGTCAGTAGCTAATGCTATACTCTACGTCACAACACACACGGGTCTCCCAAGGTGGCCCATGTTCCTTCACAGGGACACTTCATCCCATATGACACTCACGTGGGAGGCAGATTTGCTTGGTGTCTGTGCTGAGACCGACTGCTAAGAAAGGCCGATACTGAGTCTATGGATGGTGTTGACCTGGATATCTAACGCCGAAGACAACCCGGAGAAGCAACACCCACTTCAGTCGCACAGGCGTACTCGCTTTTATCTGAACCGTGCCCTGGAGTGAGAGACGCAGTAGAGTCGGAAATACCCACGTCGCTGACGTCTTTCATCTAGCCCTGTATGGGGGTAATGGTGTGAAGGGTAGCACAGCATAGCGGACGGCCGCGACACAGCATCTAACATGGCTTCTGAATGTAGAGCAGCGTTCAATCCTTGAGGCTGCTTGATCCCGCGTTCATAGTGCACTTTGGCTCCTTGAACTTCGTCACATTAACTTTGCGTGTCTCAGAGGAAGTCATGTCGGTGACTGAATTCTTCGGGTTCTAGCTGGAGGTTATGAGCGGGCAGGCCATCCTGGACTAGTGTTCTTCATATCGCAAAAACGAAACTGTGGCTGCTAGCATTCATGCGGGCAGAACCAACGGCCATGAATCCTTCAGGCCAGCAAACTCGTCGTCGAATCCTTTCCCGCACAAATTTCACTAGCCCCTACAGGCAAGAAGCGATACTTTACCCCCTCCCCGATCAAGATTAAACGCAAGCTGCACACCAGTGTGCCACATCCCGCTCCTATCAAGTCACTAATGTCCCAGGAGCGTCTATCCGGCCAATACGAAGCAGGTCCGATTGATCCTGGCGCTTCGTGGACGAGGTGATGTTATAGTAGTAGCCGACCATGGTGCCAAACTAAGCCGAAGAGCCAACCTTGCACCCAACACCTGATACAATACTAATGTGCGATACTGACGGAAAGATGACCGAAAGCAGGGATCGAAAGAGCCGAAATGATAATCCCAACGGGCGTACGAGTGCGCCGGAGGGGCCGGAAGATACATCATGGATGTCCGTCCATAAATCCCATCGCCTGCGGTGGAAAGGCGCCTGGTACACTGGTTGATCTTTCATATCATAGATAATGTATGTCACATGAGTTCAAACAGTAAGGGCTTGAACCCAGAACCAACAGGTTGTGACCCGAGAATCACTCACCGCAGCTGATCAACACCCCATGGAGAGGGACCCTCCAACACCAGCGCATCCGCAGCCGTTCTTGCATAAGAAGGAAGCAAAGATGATGGACAATCTTTTTGTTTGCTTGGGTGTTTCGCTGACGAACTATATGTTTTGAAGATATATCATACTAGCTAGAACGTCCACACTGAGACTAGGTATACTGACCTACAACCCACCTACCTAGGCGACCAACATGGCTGCCCTCGACTTCTAAGGATTCTACTCATCGGTCCTCTAGGAAACTTCAAGTCGAAATCCCTCGGTTTCACAACCTACTTCCCTCGTACCACAGCTCCCATTCCCCACACCACGGTCATCACCGACCCATCCATTCCATGCTTCCTTCCTTCCTTCCGTCCTTCCTTCCTTCCTTCCTTCCGTCCTTCCTTCCTTTCTTCCTTCCTTCCTTCTGGCCTCCGTGCCACTCTCATACACCACATATTTTCTCCCGCATTTTACCCACCCATCTACCCATTTCCATCCTTCGGATACAATTCTATCCAGCGAATTGAATATTTCAAGACTTAAAAATCATGCTCAATGCAAGCTTGCTCGCAACTCCACCAACGATGCACGGATTCCTGCCCTCGCTGCACACCTACCGACTTAGTTTCTTCACTGATTTGCTGATTTGCTGCTTGATTCCTGTGCATACATACATAGCTATGCAGGTAGGCAACGGTGTGGATTCATGGGTAGATACTAGGTAGATACGCAAGACGGAAGTGGTGAGGTGTGGTGCGGGTGATGTTCCATAAATAAACCCCCCGGATCCTTCATTCACAGCCACAGCCTTCTTTTTTGCAGCTGTGCCCTATTAGTACTCTGGGGGGGGGGGGGAATTCTATTCTTTAAGCCCCGAGATTGTCGGTCCAGACCGGTGAGTCCATCTCGCAAATAATCGTCCGCCCTCGAGTGGGGGAGGAGACATTGCAACTATACTATGATGATATAGATGGATTGATTAGAGCTAATACTGCTGCTCCCGACATTACCTTGAATTACCTGCCTAGCTAGCCGACCGGACCCCCTTAGGTAAATTGGCCACCTAACTATATGTACTTTGTTGAAAACCCAACTTTGCAGATTTAATGAAAGAAGACGGACCGCACAAACTGGGTGTCAGGTCCTCCGACATGATATGCGCCCAATATGCACAAAATATTATCAAGGGTGAGCGTGAGTGGGAATGGGAATTTTGGTATCAAGCCTATATTCTAGGCAGGCAGACTCTACTACTTGTACACCTACATAAGGCATCGCTCCCATCAAGTTGCCAAGTTCTCAACAACCAGCACCCCCCTCCCCCTTTTGGATCGTGGAGAACGAAGTAGAATCAGGACGCGCTTGCACCTTCTACGTTACATAGACACAACTAGCCGAGTACATCGTAATAAATAGGGAGGTGGCACACATACGAAGCCGGGAACTATGAGTACTACTATGCTCCCGGGCTTCTAACCGTTTAATATCCACTCTTAAACCCCCGATAACATCTCCGTTCTACTACCGTTGCCCAGGAGTACAGTGCCCAAGTACCTGCGCTCTCCATCCACGTTCTAGGTTTATTTAACTCTTTCCCGCGGAAATACCTACCCAGGCGGGCATCTCAGTGAGTTTAGGTAGTTCTGATGAAAAAAAAAAAAATAAGAAGAACCTTGATCCTCGCATCAAGTGACTGAAACCGAAACCATCTATTCCGTCGGTTCTCATAAACCCGACCTGCCTCTAACTAAGCTTGTGCCCTCATAGATGGATGTAAACCCTCTACTTACAGGAGTAGAAACCCTGGAGGCTATGCTACCACAGACCCACAATACCAGGAAAGAAAAAAGCCAAGACCCACGTCTACTGCGGAGAAAAGAATAAAGAATAAATCATTGGTAATTCTAGGCATCTCTCGCTCTCTCTCGCTCTTTCCAACGTGATACTTCATCTTCAAGCAGGTACTGTACCTACCAACCACACCAAAACATCTTGCAGGGTCCCCGGTTACTACTACTATTTCACTACTATACGGCATTGCATCTAGCTAACCTGCTTGCTTGCTTGCCTATCTATCTCTTGAGCACGTCGGTTCGAATCACCGACCTGACGTCAATACATCCTCTCCATTTTTCTTCTTCTTCCTTCCTTCATACATACATACATACATACATATTCATATTCTCTCCACCCACTCTTCCTCCCTTTGTATATCTATTCCCTATAGCACCAGCCCTCAGGGGGGGGGGGGGGGGTACTAGACCTGGTGCACCAGATATTTTGACATATTCCCCCATTTCAATCCAATCTTTCATCACCCTCACAAGTAAATCAAATCAACCTCCCTTACTACTTTCGCAAAAAAAGTATATATCGTTAACCTTGGAACCACACACCACCGTGAATGGAATATACGATTCCATCCCCCCCCCCGCCCCGCCCTGCCCTGCTTGACTTTTATCGATATCCACGAGAGCACACCATCTTGATGGGTTTGGACATTTCCTCGTTCAAACCTGCCTGAAATAATTTTGCGGGGAACATGGGGCGTGTCATTTTCATTGCATATTGGCAATATCCATTGGTCATTGTAATCCTTACACCATATTACCGTAGGAGAAATAATGGTAGAAACTGTAAAGCAGTCCATCTTCTAGAAGCCACCCATGCTACATACATGCCCACGAGTATACTAGGCACTGAAATAAGCGGATAACATACAGAATCACAAAGGAAAAAGCTGCTATGAATCAACAACAATGCCTTCTCATCCACACATGCCACTTTACACCATGAATCTCGTCACCATAGCCTTTCCCATTGATTCATTTCGGGTTGAATTTTGAGGATTTTCAATCCTGCTTCGTGTTCTGTTGTTTCGTTTACCTCCTTGCAAGACCTGAGATTCCCATAGTTGGCAGAGATACAAACGTGTCCTGCCTCATGAGGTACATCATCTCGGGAGATAAGACGTGACGCATCTTGACCTCGTCTATCTAGTTCTATGCATCCACACACCTTCTGATCCCATGCCACCTCAGCTCAGCTCGTAATCGCAAGTCAGACCATGGTGCAAAATGACATCTGAAAAAAAAAAAAAAACCGCTAATCCCATGATCACAACCCAAAATTCAACGCCGTTGAAGACCCAAAGCCACCGTGTGATAATAAAGACAATGCAGAGAACGACGAGTAAAAATATCTGGCAGCGGGTCGCGTTTGTTGTACAAGGTAAACCATAGTAGGACGGGTCTTAGTATCTATTTCTGTCGCCAGAGTATGTTGTAGTAGTAGGCGACACAAGGTGTTGCGTGGGTATCAAGGTCATCTTGACAAGAGAGGAGAATCCTCAGAGGATACAGGATACTTCGTAGTACCCAGAAAAGCGATATAGGCAGATGCTCACATACTCTTCAGTCAGAGAATTCAAATAAGCATGCTACCACACCCCCACTTTGTTGATCTCGACACATGGAAGGGTTACGGAGCGGGCCTTTAGATCTGGGCGCGTCCAGAAGGGCCGGGGTGGTGGCGGGGCTCCTGCTTCTAGTAGTAGCCGTTTCCACCGGTACCATAGCCGTGGGCCGTGCGCGCCACGTCGTCCTTCTCGTCCTCATGATAGTTATCGAAGTAGGCGTGTTGGCAAGCCTGCTTGGCAGAGATGCGCATGGCGGGCTCGTAGGCTAGCATCTTCTCAAGGAGGTCGTGTCCGGCAAGAGTCATGTCGTCCTCGGGTACAAGGAAGTCGGATGGACGAGACCACTTGGGGAATGAGTCCTTAAAGTCCGGGTACGAAGTCACTCCGGGCCAGGTGTCGTCATTAGGGGTACCGAGGACGCTGGAATTTAATGTTAGAGTTGGTATATGGGAGGTGAGAGGAGAGGTGGAGTATAACGTACCGGAAGATCTTAAAAATCTCGTCGATTTCAGAGTCGCCAGGGAAGAGAGGCTTCTTGGTAACCATCTCAGCAAAAATGCAGCCGACAGACCACATGTCAATACCAGTGGAATACTGGCGACCGCCCAGAAGCACCTCCGGAGCCCTGTACCATAGGGTGACAACCTCGTGGGTGTAGGTACGGAGGGGGACACCAAAGGCGCGGGCGAGACCAAAATCGGCGAGCTTGAGGTTCCCATCCCGATCAACAAGCAGGTTCTGGGGCTTGAGATCGCGATGAAGGATGCGCCGCATGTGGCAGTACTTGACGCCCTCGCAGAGTTGCTTCATCCACCTCTGGACCACGTTGTGGCCGAGGCCGAGGGTTCTCAGGACCGAGCTTGAGTTGTCGGGGAAAGGCTTGCCACGGCCTCCCTGCTTCTGGGGTAGACACTCCATAAACTTCTTCAAGTCCATGTCGAGAAACTCACAGACAAGATAGAGCTTGTGTCCATCGGCATTAACAATGTTGAGAAGACGCACGATATGTTTGTTCCTCATTTCCTTGAGGAGGGAGATCTCGCGGATGGCGGTGGAGGGGACCCCCTCATCGTCGGCTTCAAGACGAATCTTCTTTAGGGCCACTATCTTCCCCTTGTTGGATAGATCCCTTGCCTTGTAAACGACACCATAGGTACCTGTATAGAGGAGCAAGGCATGTTAGTATCTAGTATGCCTTGATGAGTAGACGGTGGCCCTATGATGACATTTGGAGCCTAGTAGGTGCCGATGACAAAGTAGGACACGCTAAAAAAGGGAGGGATAGCCATGCAGAATGCTGAACGGCGCCGGATTGGGACCACAGGGGAGCCATTCCTACCTGTCGGCTGCGTATGTCGTATGTGGGGAGCGCAATTGCAGGGAGAGGTGATGCTGAGGATGAAGGACAAGAGTACTAACCTTCACCAATCTTCTCGAGCTTCTGGTAGTTCTCCATGGCTGGCAATGGCTTGCTGGAGTACTGATGATCTCTGAAGGGCAATACCTGGACTGTGTAGGTTGGCAAATGGGGGGACTATGAGGATGTGACAAGGGATTATACCACTTGCACACAGGCTGGCTAAGAATGGAGAAAGTATCTCGGAGAACAAGACAAAAGCGGCAATGCACACTGTGGGTGTTTTTGGATCTAGAGGGTGGTGGCCGGCGTGAAGCTGGCAGGGGAAAGTCTTGAACGCGACCCGAAGAGGCGGATCGAGTTGACCAGCTTTGAGATGGCGGTGGCGCTGGTGGCGCGATGAAGTTTTGGGACTGAGGGGGGAAAAGAAGGGCCTGGGAGAGGGAAGGCCTTCAGGGTAGAAGTCACTCTGCTTTGCTCACGCTTTCAAGGGAGTTTGGACAGAAAACGAGGGGTATGTGCAAGTGCTTTGGGGTGAATAAAGGAACGTCAAAGTCGGAAGAGTCAATAAGGAAATCTGGCAGTAAAAAGGACCAGACTCTGTACAAAGTCCAATAGGGATTAACTTTGTAGGAAGATATCCGCAGTTCGAGGTGTCGAAGATGATGAGATACTCTCCGTTCCTGGTCGACCGAGCGGTGTTTTCTCTCTACCCACTGGAATTGCTGCTGGGCGGGCAAGTTTTGTCTGTTGTTGCGGAAGGCCGTTGCTGTTGATGATAGTGAATGTTGATATTTGGGCCGCATTGGGGAACTTTGTGTGACTCTGCTTGTTTACCAAACACAGATGGCAGGTGCACCAGAAACCCGCGACTCGCAATTACCCACCCCCAGGGCTCAGCTCGACAGGGATACCTTCCCACCCTCAGCTGCTACTTGCAGACACCCCACTTATCGATAAGTGGGATAATAATTATGCTGGTATTTATGCTCCCTTGGAATTATGGTGGGGAAACTACGCTATTGTACCATACAGCAATCTTTTGGGTACCAGAATCGCATCTTAAAATATCTAGAGCATATTAAGCGATATATCGCTTCTTGCTTCCCCATTTCATGTCCTTTTCTTAAGCAGAAACGACCAAGAAACCGCTCACCATGACAGTTGACAACCTAAAGGAGCTTGACGCTCACGAGCAGCCCTCAGACCAGATGAAAGCCCTCTGGAAATCCTACTCCAAGACAGAACAAGCAGACCTTCTCTCACACGCCGAAATAGACGATCTAACAACAGAAGCCGGGAAGTTGGAGTTCCTCACCAATAGTAGCATACCTGCAGCAGACGTAAAGGAAGCCTTCTCGGCTTTTGACCCCGAAGCGTCCTACGAAGCTGTTGAAGATGCTCCTATATACTACCACCCTCTTCTTCCAGGTCTGTTCTAATACTATCTAGCTGAAATACAGCGTGGTGCAGATAAAGGAACATGGATGAGCTGACTAA
Source organism: Zalerion maritima (assembly GCA_022664585.2). Taxonomy (NCBI): domain Eukaryota; kingdom Fungi; phylum Ascomycota; class Sordariomycetes; order Lulworthiales; family Lulworthiaceae; genus Zalerion; species Zalerion maritima. Next base: position 98,085 of record JAKWBI020000047.1, read on the forward strand.
GAGTATACATCCAGGCCTCCTCATAGTCCCCAACCTCATGCCCACCTCCATACAAAGAGTCCTCCTCTCAAAGCTCATACACCGTGATCTCAGCAAGCCGCCACACCAAACAAACCTCCACTTACACTACGAACTACCTTATCCTTCTCCCCCCCCAGAAACCCCAGAAGACTCCCCACCCCGAGATCCAGGGGTCCAATCCTTCTTCGTCTACCCCCCTACCTCACCTGTCCGTTTCCTCCCTCACGACCCCACAATCCACAAGCCCTTAAGCATAAAGCAAGTCCTTGAGCGGCGTCTCCACTGGGTAACCCTCGGAGGACAATACGACTGGACGAACCGAATCTACCCATCGTCCCACCCCCCATCCTTCCCTCCGGACATCTCCTCCTTTCTCGAAAAGCTGTTCCCGCAGACCCTGGCGCAGGCAGCCATAGTCAACTTTTACACTCCCGGGGACACCATGATGATGCACCGCGACGTCAGCGAAGAAGTCAACAGGGGCCTTGTGAGCTTGAGCATGGGGTGCGATGCCCTGTTTATGATCACGCCTAACGATGTTGGATTGGGCGGCGATGTCAACAACAACAACAACAACAACAATAACAACGACAACGAAGCACAGACCGTCGCGGAGTCAGAAGCAGGCGGAGAGGAAACGGTGGGAGAGGGGAACACAAACGAAAAGAAGAGGAAAAACAAAAAATTCCTCCTCCTCCGCATTCGCTCGGGGGATGGTATATACATGACCGAAGAAGCACGATATGCCTGGCACGGCGTCCCGAAAGTCCTGAAGGGAACGTGTCCGGAGGAACTTCAGGATTGGCCCGCGGAAGCGGAATCGGAAGGAGTAGACAAGTTTTCAGAGTGGAAGGGCTGGCTGAAGAATAAGCGGATAAATCTTAACGTGAGGCAGATGAGGGGTTGTTGAGCTGAAACGAGCTACTTGTACGAAAGAAGCAAGAAGTCTTGGGGCATGGAGTATGAGGCAGTCAGTAGTCGGATACTGGATATAGGGCACGGGTATCTAAGAATGGGGATGGAGGGCGTAGAAGCATCAATACAAAGAAGAAGAACATGATAAGGATGTTAGCTAAGCCCTCTTGTGTCAACAAGTGAATATATCCAGCCCTCTCTTTCCAGTAATGATACGCCATCCGGGTCGACATATCACCCCAGGCGCAAATATCCTGTAGATATTGCCGAGGACAAGACGCTCATCTCAACAGCCCAGGGACAACCATGGGGATCTACCTCTCATACGCCGCGCACAAAACACATAGATGGATAGATCGTCATCCCATTTTCGTCCCAGAGACCACGGGAGCCCTCTCAAACATGCTATTCAATATACCCATTATTCCCTTCTGCATCCATACTGAAGCCCTTTTCATCGTCCACAAAGACACTCCAAAATCGGGAATGCCGTAGATCTATCCCTTCCCGCTCCCTTGCTCGTAGAACCGTACCCACAGTGTCTAGAACATCTCCGACCCATTCATCCGCCAAGCCAACAATCTACCTACGTACAAGAGAGATAGCCATTAGCCACAAACCCGTCCAAGACGACGAACTTTCTAGGTATACCCGTAATCGCCATGATATCCTTTGAAGCAGTACCACCATGGGCAGGCACTCTCCATTTTTTGTAGCTCTTGCCATTCATATCCCCGATCTTGATCAGGACCTCAAATCTCGTGCTACATAAGAAGGGAGCACAAGAATTAGTACACCCGGGGTCGCAGAGAGGCCTTGCAAGAGTTACAATTTGAAATCTTTTTCCAAGGGGAAATGTGAACTGTCTCACCAATCTCCTCTAACCAAGCGACACCCCCGACTTGTTCATTACTGAGTAAAGTACCCTACCCAGGCTAAGCCACACCAAAACACCTTCTCTGTCCCCTGGCCCTCCCTATTCTCATAGCCAAGACCCCTCCGGCTCCGCATCATGTCCTATCGTCAGTTCACTTTCCTAGGGAATATAGGGATACCTTGCCTCTACTTCCTCAGTACATCCCATCTCTGGGTCATTGAGCATGCAGATCGAGACCCACTGCTGCAAGTCAGGTTTGTGATACGGAACGAGCGGGGGGCTGGTCTAGAAAATTACTAAACCTAAGCGGGGATTGGTATTACAAAATGTTCAGTTTAACAATAATTATAAACTTGATTTGACTTGCACCTTTTGCCTTTATTATCTATTATAATGCGCATCGCTAGCTTCCCTATGCGTGACCAAAAAAATTGTTTCATGAAGATTCGCGAATGGCCACGCGTCGATGCCAATGAGGGTCATGGGGATACCTGGTTAGTTAGGCCTGGCCCCTTTAGTTTCCCCAGTGGACATCTTTCATCCTCTCATCAGCGAACTGTGATGGCGTGAGCCACCTCAAACCACTGTTTTGGCCTCCATAAAAGCTAGATGTCTTATCTATTCTTATTTTTGAACTCTCTACCCTCGACATCTACGTCGGAACATCGGCAGTACTGAGAACAGCGATTATTTAGAGAATAGTGCCGAAGCTGCTTTACGTGATTAGTAGCCATTGCATCTCAATATAGCAACACCAGACAGGACAAGTACTCACCCAAAAGTTTTCTTGATGCTCCTCACATAATACTCGCCCCAGTTCCTCTTGGTCACCTCCTCCTGTCCCACTGGGACACCGCTCCACGTAACCCTCATCACCGTAACGCCATCAGAGTCGTTTTGGTCAAACTCGATCTGGAGCTTGGAGAAGTGGCCAGAAGGCCACTGGCTGAGACGCCAGCTCTGCACAATCTTTGTGGGTTCCTCTAGCTCAAGGTATTCGCCCTGGACGTTTCCATCAAAGAGCTCGAAGTGCCCGCCCTTCTTGGCACCATCAAATCGCTTGGGTGGGGCTCGAATGAAGGCGGTAAGGCGCTGGGGGTCAGTGAAGGTAGTAAACATTTCCGCGGCTGTGGTGCGGAACTCTTCGGTGTCCGTGACGGTGGTAGTGTTCACAGAGCTGGAGCTGGAGCTTGCCGGAGCGGGGGCAGAGGGAGCAGCTTTGACATGGCTACGGTATTGGACATATTGCTTCGGCGTGGAGATATCGCTGGGTGGGTTCGAATCGGGCGCATGCTGGATGTCCTTGCCATGCTCCGTAATCAGGGCAGGAGCAAGCTTCTGGAACTCGACGCGGAGCTGAGGGGCGAGCTTGGTTCGGACAAGGTCCTTGACCGGTTGCTTCTCCTTGGACTCGGAGTGTATGTCGATATCAAACTGGCAGAGGTGCAAAGTTGTGCTTATTTAGCCGAGTGTGTCCCTTACTAACGTGTGTGCGCTGTGTGTTTTGGAATAGATGTAGATAAAAATGATGATATATATTGACTACCTACCACATACTCGTTTTCCTCCGTGTCGTGGGCCACCTCCGGAACGGTGATGGTGCCCGTCACATCGGTCTGGCCTGGGCAGGAGCCGACATACTCGAGGACCAGCTTGACGTCGAAGATTGTGATGACCTTCCCTTTGCGCTGGCTGACGTCGACATCGCCATCCATGCTCACGACTTTCCCGACCTTAACCTTGACATCCCCATCCTCCGCCTCGATGTTGGTCAAATTGTCCTCGAGCCACTCCTTTGCCCAGGGGGCGACGTTTTTATTGACCCAGTGCCAGTTGTTGGGATTGTGCAGAACCATAGTGCTGGTCGGTTGGCTACAGTAAAAACAAAACGAGAAGCAATATAGCCTAGAAGACGAGTGAAAGTAGCCAGAGTTAGTACTGTGTGATGGTAAAGGGCAGCTACTGGAGGAAGCACAGAACGAAACGTCTTTGTGGGGGAGAGGATCAGAGAGGTCTCAAGGACCACAGCATGTTTTGTCATCAAAGAAGGGAGTACAAGTCGTATCTATGACTGGTGCCAGCTGATAGTTCATCATGTAAAGGAAGACATTGGAGGGAAGAGGCCGGTGTAGCGCAGTAAGGAAGCAAGCCAGCAAAATTCAGATGCTTACCTGGTGATTCTGGTGCAATTAAACGAGGAGTTGAGCTAGAAGGGTCGGTTAGTGGCAGCAAGAACACAGAAAAAGTGCGGTCAAAAAGTGGTCGAGGACAAGACGAGGCGAGAGAGCCAGAGGACAGGTTAATAATAGGTCAGTCAGGACACTGGTCAACGGCGAGGCACAGTTAGAGAAGGTGGAAGAAATTCTGCGAGAGTTCCGAAGGCTCTAGAAGGAGTTTTACAGCTGCGGGCACTAATTTACGGCACAATTATCGGCAAAACATCGGGTGCGGGGCCTTCAAGTTGCATTTGGCCCCCGCAAAAGCTAAAATTCCGACCTGTCATATTGAACCTCGACCAGCAGCCTCGCCGCTGTCTCAAAACTAGCTTGTGTCTGCCACAAACGGAAGAAAGAAAAGGATATTGATTGGCTTCTGTAATCACATATAATTGACTATCTATGTATAGCGCAGTGGAATGTTCTACCCAGAGCTAGTCCCATTGGCCGACCATCCCAACCATTGATCTCAGATAGAGCTGCTGGACGTAGATACGTTAATTCCTATATCACACTCCATATTGACTGGTTGGTCTTTCTAGTACTGTGTATGTAGGTAGTTGCCATTGCTCAGGAGGCCACGAGCAATTGTGTGTCAAGAACACCAGTCTACTCTCTGTCCCATCAGAATCAGTGCAACTTCCTGAAATCAAGTTCTCCGCCAACCTCGCCCTCGTTCTTAGGGACCCAGCCATACTCCTCGTCGTTGATCAAACTGGGCATCTGGTGAAAGTAGTCGTCGATGATGTCGAGAGGAGTGTCGGGCCTGCCCTCCTGTGCCTCTTCGCTAAGACCGCGCTCCTGCTCATGAAGATCGCGATGGCTCTGCACCATGTCTTTTTGCAGTGTTCGGATGAATGAAAAATGTGCAGATGTTTTCTTGTGGTGGTCAGCATTCTGCTTATTGCGGGAATAGTGGCTGCCGGTGGCTTGCTCGCCATCTCCGTCAGTGCTGATGGCTATCGAGGGTGAATTAGAGCGACAGCTCGTGTAATTGAGATCGTGATCGGCATGGTTGCCACTGGTTGTCTCTTTCTTGGCTTCGCCTACGCTGCGAGGGCGGGCCTGTACCAACTCCTTCAGATGAATCGAAGCATCGGGGTTCAAATCGCAATGCCAGAACGGGTAAGTGAGCGACCTCAGTAAGCCACGTCCATGTTCGTAAGCTTCTTTGGTGGCTTTGAGAGGCAAGTTGCTCGGAACCTTTCTGGTGAGCTCTTTCTTCTCTCCACCAGCTTCCTGTCCTCTGTTCTCACTCTGAAGAATATCAATACGAGCGTGGCAATCGCGACAGTGATCAGAGATGTAGCCACTGTCACTCAAGGTTTCTGGCTCGGAAGTATTCTTCGGAATGACTTCCCATTCGTCCTCTGACTGTATCTCACTGCCGGCCTCTTCTGCAAGCCTAGCTGCCAAAACTTGCTCGCACTCAATGCACCTTTGTTCCTAACAAGAGTCGCAGAGAGCAGCCAATAGTGCGTTGTGTTGGCAGGAATAGCCCACATTTCTAGACATGTTCTTCTCAGGCTCATTGAGGTGTGTTCTAGACAAAGGATGTCCCGTGAGCACTTCAATGATGGGAGTGAAGGTGATCTTGCTCATAGCCTCGGCGGTGCTGGATACGGTTGAAGTATCACTCTTTGTCTCAGAGCCACAGTCACTCAGGTTGTCGTCATCGCCGTAGTTGTCATTGCTCTCATCATCGTCACCCTTCATCGACGATCCTAACTTAGATTCTGGGCTCTCGCTGGTGGGGTGGCGGTTTGGTGAAGATGCAATGTAGCATTCATCTTGGCCGGCGGCATGTTCAGATCGATTCTTCTCGATGATATGGTAGTTCTCGACGGCTGCAATCAACCGGAAATGCGCGAGAGTGCCTGGCTCGGGTAGGATCATGCCCCGGGTCATGTAGGAAGGGGACAAGGGCGCCACAGGAGTATCCCAGGCTCCGCGGTAGTCCTCGGGCAATTGCTCTGGGCCCTCAAGTCCCATGAGGGAAGCTCGTCGGGCACGGAAATGTGGCAACATCTCGAGGCGATGCCTAGCGAGGAGACACAGCTGGTGTAGTCGATGTTAACGAGGTGTTATTTTTAGAGGGGGAGAAGGGGTTGGAGATGAAGTGCAAAGAGACTTGAGAGAGGGCAAATAGTTTCAATGACTGGAAGATAGGAAAACTGATGGTGTGAAGTTAGCGGCTGCTTGTAGCTGCTTGGTAAAACAAGGGAACTCGCGATTTAGCCTGGTAATGGTAGGTAAATAAAGGTGTGGGGCAAGGGATAAACGAATGGCGATTCTAAGCCTTGCTACTTCTCCTTGAAGTTAATGTTGTGTTGTTGTGGTGATAAGACTGCTAGCTGTGGATGGCAAATGAACGGATATTTGGCCCTGGGAAGGGGCAGTGAGCGGGGTTACTGAATTCCAGAGCCGAGGACAAAGAATAACATGATGGTTGGACAGTGCGGTGTTTTCACTCATTACTGGGAGTGAATGTAGTTCGATAACGAGGTATCGATCTGGACCATCCATAGGATAAGCTATCATCGATATCAAGAACAAGGGTACGTTACAGCTATGAGCACTACCTTAGTAGGCAAGGGAAAATGCAGAATTGGTAGGGATGATCGAGAATGTATAAAGAGACTTGAGGCAATTAAGGCTCCTTTTGTCGAGGCAGACAGACTTATCATGACGCAAGTACATAACCCTATTATCAAGTCTCACAAGACAAGCCAATCAATATAGTGATATAGATGTATATATACATATATATACATGAATTATGTTTAACATTCTGATTATCATGCAAGCTATCCTAAACGCCCTGCCCAAATTCAATAAGCAAATACCTCCGGGTATCAGTGCTCCAAAGACTCTTCAAACAACCTTGATAGTTGCTCCCTTTCATTTTCCCTTTCAGTAATGCCATTGTCACCGAGACCAGGTGCTAGCATGAGCACCCGCTTTTGAGGAAGAGTACCTTCAACTAGGGCATCGATGTGGCTTCGGTTGAATCCCAATTCTTTCAAGCCTGCAGGCTGATCCCCAAGCTTGGCTAGGAACTCTTTCAATGCCTCAGAGAGAACCTCGCCAGCAGACTCCTTCTTCACATTGCTAATATCTACTCCAAATGCCTCTGCTGCTTCGAGATGACGATCAGGATTGGAGGAGGCAGTGAACTTGAAAACTGCTGGTGCCGTGACAGCGACGGAGACGCCGTGAGGGATGATTGGGGTGCTGACTTCGTACCCAGAATGATGGTATCCGGGGTTCTGTCCAGAGATGGGGTAGGACATGCCTGCAGCGCTAAGTTAGACTTAAATGATCCCATAATCCTCTCAAGTGCGATATGCATGCTTACCGTGACATAAATGGACGCCTGCATTGCCAAATCCAACTCCCGCTAGCGTGGCAGCTAGCAGCATCTCACTCTGCGCTTTGTTGTCCTCGGGATCTTTAACCGCTCTTGGCAAATACTTGACTGTTGTCTTGAGGGCGTTGAGGCTGAAAATGTCGCTGATGGGGTTGGCTCCCTGATAGGACGGCCTCAACATGGGGTTTTTCGGTCGGGGCGTCCTCTCATTGTAGGGTATAGCGGTCCAGCTTTCTAGTGAATGACAAAGTACGTCCAGCCCAGAAGCGGCTTTTACAGCCGCAGGCATGGACCGAGTGTTGAGAGGATCACAAATCCCGAGCGTTGGCTTCAAGTTCCTGTGCGCAACACCAGTCTTGGCCTTCTTCTCTTCAAGATCGAAGATGGCGGTGCCGGTTGTTTCCGAGCCAGTGCCGGCAGTAGTCGGAACAGCAATGAGAGGCCTCAACGGCTTGTCAATTGGCAGTCCCTTGCCGATAGGGGCATTGACAAAGTCAAGAAAGTCGGCTTCGGGGTAGGCGGAATATAAGTTCATCAACTTCGCAGTGTCGATGGTGGATCCTCCCCCGACAGCAAGAAAAGCATCGAATTCGTGTCCCTTAGTCCAAGCAATCGCCTTCTTGATGCTGCATGGTTGTTAGTCATGTTACACAATTATAATATTTAATGACGCAGAAGTGTCAACTTACGAGCTGTCCTTGGGTTCGATCTTGACCTCGTTGAATACTTCGAACTGAATACCCTCCCTATCCAAACTCTCCCGTACTTGCTTCATCGCAAACAGCCGGTCGATGGTTGAGTCTGTCACAACAGCCACCTTGCGTGCCCCCATGTTTGCAAAGTCCATTCCCACCTCCATGGTAGCGCCGGGTCCGTAGCGGATAGACGAGGCAGCCATCTCAAACGCATACTCCTTGTGACTCGCGGGATCTAATGGAGTTCCATATTTCCGATTGCGACTAGCGATCATGGTTGGCGTGTGATGGTGTCCCGGGTTGGAGTGGCATGGGCAAGACGGCGGGTGGCCGAACTGGACCGTCCGGAGGAGGTTCACGGCCCGTTTTGCAGCATTGGGCGGAACTCTGAGCATTGGCACCATGATGGTTGCTTGAGTGGAGAGAGTCTGACTTTTGGAAATGATAAAAGAAGAGGAAAAGAAAAAGAAAGGGAGCGTTACGGAGAACGGAAGGAAATGAGCTGTGATAGTTCCATTCCGGTATGGGATGAAGGTATACTCATAGAGTATGATGTTTTAAAAAAAAACAAAAAAAAAACACCAAAACCAAGAGTAACGAACAAAGACGAGAGGGAGGCACGCGACCTATATACGACAAGGAAAACCCACAGGGGAGGATCTCAACTTGGACCAATCCATGGCCTCAAAACGGCACTAGTACCGAATAGACGGGGACTCGGGAAGCCAGATCTTGCCAGAGTCGTGGGAACACGGGGCCGTGACTCAAGCTAATCCGGCAATGCTCGGCGGGTGATGAAGGCTGGGGGGTTCCGACGCTGTGAGAACGAGACTGACACTGGCCACGGTAATAGGTACCAGGGTTATGTGTCTGTATGCATCATATATTTTCCTTAAACTGCTCGGCTATGAAAACCAAGACGAAACGACAGCTCGGCAATAAGCTGCTCATTTTGTGTTCACACACTGGATCATGGATGGATACTACGCGGATACTATGCGGGAAACGGTGGGCAAGCGGGGTAGTCGAGAACAAAACCGACCCCGGATTGGAAACCTCAACCCCGCATCCACTTACCATTCCGGGAACAGTTCAAGCCCTATTGGCGAATTTGGCAAGTACCACACCCCTAGGTAGATACATACTTCGCGGCAGGTACCTGCCCATGCTACTTTCATCCCCAGGTTCCGTCTCATTCAGCTGGAATCTCCTAGATCCTAACTCCCATTCGTCCGTGAGATCGTCATCCCAATTGCTGCTCTTCGTGCATTCAAAACGCTGGCAATGAAGCTGGTGAATAAGCTATTTTGACTTTCCTACACATACCACACAAGGTTTGATACAACACGATATAAGCTGAAAAGGATACTTCGTAAGCTGATTACATATTCGACTCCCCGGATCGATCTTACAAGATGACGAGAGCCTTTTTGACTTTAGTAGATCTCGAGGGGAATCGGGTTGGCATTGTCATGGTCTAGGAATGTTCGGCTCCCTTTGGCCTGAGTCAGACAGAAATATTCTCAATTCTCTGAGATACCCGAGCAGGCGACCGCGATTTTGTCTCAATAACACAGAGAAAATCAAAACAGTAATAACGTCCTCACGCATACTCCAGCAAATCTCGGGATCAGCTTCCAATGGCTGACACGCTTGCCTTGGCATTCGGTGGATTACACCTCTCGGAAGTCGAACTCCATGCTTGTGGCTTGCATGTTGCCAGACTCACATAATCTAGACTTACCATACATCCCGTGGTAGCACAACAGGGACAAACAGGGACACGGGCACATTCTGTTGCAACCCTTACAGAAGAATTCGACGTGTTTTAATCAGTAAGCTTCGGCGATGCAGGGCTCAAAAGGCGGGGTGAGACTACTAGAATCTCATGGGGCTGTGTGCTGTGGTGTAAGTCCATGGATCATTTGTCTTAAATGCTCCTGTTATTGAGGCACGTTAGTCGATTGGTCAAGAGGTTGTCGCCTTGGGCTCGCATCCGAGATGCCCTGCCGTACTTACGACGTCTGTCCTCGCACCCAGGAACCAGGAACACAAACATCTTCTATGCATGAAGCTCGTTTTTGAACTTATTTCTATCCGCAAACCACATCGTGTCCGAGGTCACCGCCATTTCCAGTACTTTAACATTAATCGTGCATCAAAAGATATGTAGAGTCGACGAGTGTCGATGGGCTGGACGATTCGGATCTAATATTGGCAGAAAAGTGACAGTAAGTCCCTAGATTACCTAGCATTAGGGCTCTACTTACCAGCACACTTACGAATGCTTGATTAAATGCCATGTGGGCAGAAGAATGTGATATAAATATCCCCTTCATCCAGGATGAGGTGACTGAGAGGATGGTGTAGGGGAACTGCCAAAGTTTTGTGGTGCAGAGTTGGTGGTGCGGGCACACACTAACCCCACTTCAAGAGACACGCTAGACGATACCATGGCATGGCGGATATATTCAACCAATATCAGGTTCAGACGACTCGATGATAAGAGAAACCATAGCCGGATCGAAGGAGCCCCTGCGCATATAATGGCGGCGGATGCCGAGACAGACAAGGGAAACAAACTAGGAGATGCATGTTTGGGTGATAAGAAGAATAGAAGTTAGGAGCGATACGGTACAGTGCATCTACCATATGTTCATCTGCGGCATACATGCAATAAATACGCACGGCTATGTGCCTCTTGAAGGAAGGGATGCTTCGGGGGATGTTTTCCATGCTTTCCCATCTGTGTGTGGTAGGAGTACCCGCCGAAGATTAGAGAATACTGTTGTCTGGGAAAATGGACCTGTCCAAGGCAAGACCCGTATCAACATGGCGGACTTGAATTGTGACCATGTCGACACGTTCCTCGGTTGGCGGCAGAAGCTAATGTAATGGCCCCATGCAAAGGCCACCACAACCTGAGATTTTCTGGCAAGGGAAAACGAATAGAGTCTCGATTTTGGACTTGGATATTCCTGACGCGTTCGTCACACATAGATGGTAGCAAAGAGTTCGAGTTCCTAGTGTTTTGCTCGAGTCTGTGCCAAGAGATCATATTGAATTTCTGGGATGAAAGATGCAGGGAGCTTGGGCCACAGCTTGTTGAGCGGATTATTGATAATCCAGCTTCCGTGGCGGAAGATGCAGCCCGGGCCCCGTGATACGGCTGGCTGCAGCAGGTGCAACCACCAGAGGGTCCATCTGCTGTGGTCCCCACTGCGCTGTGACGGTAGGGACGTGCTTTGTGCTTCACGAACCCAGACGCACATCTGGTGTGGCATAGCTTCGACAACCTCCAACTTTAACAACAACTAGTTAACATTCATCACCGCCAACGCCCCTTACTGCAGCCTGCATCAGTCAGATTCAGTCACCCGGGTTCCGGCCACCGACCCCGACGTCTTTTTCCTGTTCCCCCCGAGTCTTTGAACAGAGACCAAGATGCTCGAGATAATACGAGACCCTCTATGATTACCTTAAACAGCCTCCTGTATTTATCTCGCTGCCATGCCCATGGATCCCGTGCGACCACCACCCCCGCCCACCAACGGCAGCCGCGATGCTGTCACGAGGGCCGAAAGATTTGAGGACGAAAAGCGCCGAATCATTGATAGTTGTTTTTCAAAGACCGATCCCGACGGCTCTCGTATGTGTTCTACATCTCTTTACTCTACCTACCTCGAGCCCCTTTGTCTTTGTCATCGTCTCGGCCTTTTCTTTCCTTTGGTTCATCATTATATGCGGAGCGAAACCCTCGGCAGTTGGACTACTAGTGTATTGTAACTCTACTGTTGTAGAACACATGAATAAGCTTCCGCCCCAAGCTCCTGCTCGGAGACGTCATCCCCTTCTACTGCTCAAGCTCCCATAGATGTCCTACACGCAGCGCCCATTCCCCGATATTGTTGATATGGTAGCAAATGATTCAAGCCTGACGCATATTCTGTCCTGGACAGTCCAAGAAACATACATCACTCATATTAGAATAACCGAATATGCCACCCATCCCTCTTCCCCACCGCCCCCAGAGGCACAAACCCGACAGAACCAAAAGGCACGCATCGTCATAGTAGCAGTTAAGAAGTCCGGGAGGGTGCGAATGCACAAATCGAAGGAAAATGCCAATGGAACTTTCTCCATCGGGAAGACCTGGTCGCTGGAAGACCTCAAGATCATCGAGTCGTTCACCGGCTCCCAGAACCCCGACAGGGCTGCGCATGCTGGCAACACCGGATTCATCGTCACCATTGGGAAGTCATATTTCTGGCACGCCCAGGCCGAAAAGGAAAAGCGCTTCTTTATTGCTAGCCTGATAAAGATCTACGGAAAGTACACCGGCGGCGCCCAACCAGAGCTAATCGGCTTCGACCAACGAGAACTGGACCAGGTCACCGGAGCAGCTGCTACGGGGCGTAGGCAACAACAGGCACCGCCAGTCCGCGCTCCTCCTCCCGACCTTGGTGCCCGAAATATATCGGTATCGTCTACGTCTAGTGGCCCTCGTATCGGATACTCTCGAGACATGCCTTCAGCCGCCTCGCCACAGTCCGCCATTGCTCCAGATTTCCAGTCTGCAGTACCATCATCGCTCCAGCAGCAGCAAGTGCCTTTACGACAGCCTCAGCCCCAACCCTCCGATGCAATTGTGTCCTCTCCCGCCGGTAGCATCGACTCTAGCCGAGCGGGCAATAATAGCTTTGATTCCGGCCGGCCCTCGCAAAATCGTGATCCATCTCTGCGACGACTTGCTTCTCGTAACAAGAGCCAGGACTCGATCGCAAACTCATTTGCCACCAAAAGTGATGATGGTTCCTCTATAGTACCACCAACGCGGCGTAATGGCGGAATGAGGTTTGGCGAACCCATCCAACCACCACCGGACGTGCCCAAGGACGAGCGTCCTCCAGAGCGAAGAAGGCCTCCCATGGATCCGACCCGACCCCAGAATGGTGCAGATAGAGATCTAGTGCCCGCGCCCCTTATCCCGGGACAGAGAAAGGAGCCATATGTGCCGCCCCGCAGCAATGACAGAATGTCACCTCGGAAAGAAAGGGTGGAGCTTAGCCCAGAACAGAAGAAGGATCTAAGATCTGAGCTTGGGTCGTTTAAGGAAAAGATCTCCCAGTCACAGACCCCCGAACCGGCACAAAAGTTGAAACCCACTGAGAGACTACAGAAGCTCTCACCTTCCGCGGCCCCGTCAGCTTCGGTAACGCCAAACCCCCCTGTTACGCCGAACCCGACTAATGATACAACGACGCCGAAGGAAGGGCCACCAAAACTAACCCTTGCAGGTGTGCTTAGGAAGGCAGTCGAAGTCGCAAAGCAGAACGGCGGCGAGGTAGGATCTCCAGCTTCGCCGGGAGGAGGCACACAACCCACTTCGCCCAAATCCCCTTCGGAGACTTTAAGCCCCGTGGCTACTGAAGAGGAAGATAGACCAGGACTTGGCCCCATGATCAAACAGAAATCTAAAGGCGATATTGCTGGCGCTTTTTGGAAGGCTGCTACCGTAGCTGGTGTCTTCAAGCCCCGTGCAGGAGGAGCAATGGACCAAATACGGAAAGCCCAGAGCAAGAGCGATGGACCGGACGGTATAACCAGCGTTGTGCCGGCACCCCCGAAGCCGGCACCTACCCCGGATGAGAACAGGGGCTCTATCCCTGACGTGAAGGTTACTGTGCCAGGTTCGAGCAGGCCGGGCAGCGTGCAGCCGCAACAACAACCAAAGGATCAACCCCAGAAGGAGGAAGAGGTTGGGCGAGCATTCACAACTGGAAACGATGAAAAGTATCTACAAGCGCTCGGTATGGACGTCTCTATCCTTGACAAAAGTGGCAAGGAATTCACGCATTGGCTGGACTACTTCCACTGGGTCCCTGGAGACGACATGCGAGGAGTCAACTTTGAAGATGTCAAGACCGATCTTGAGAGGGAGACAAACAAGGCTCAGGCTGGAGGCTGGGTCGCCAGGTTCCAGGAAGAAGACGAACGTGTTGATGCAATCAAGTCTGGTCTCGATGTCTCCATGGCAGAGTGCGACGAACTAGACAACCTTCTTACTCTTTACAGCGTCGAGTTGGCTACCCTTCAGGACGACATTGCTTACATAGAAGCCCAAGGCCAAGGTCTCCAGGTGCAAGCAGCGAATCAGAAAACACTACAAAAGGAACTCAAATCGCTGCTAGATACCTGCGCCATCAGCGCTAGGGATCTGGAGGCATTGAGAATGGCACCACTTGAAGAGCCACAGGGCTTGGAGACTATTGAGCATGCTCTTGTCACGCTTTACAAAGCAATGCACAAGATAGACCCAGCAACAATGGTTGCAGGAGACGCCCGGGATGACGAAGCAATCGCAGACGAAGGCATTGGCTTCGACAGCGACTTTGGAAAGATGCGCATTGTGAGGGAAAAGAAGGCAATGTATACGGAAGAGAGCTCAACATTCCTCAGAAGGCTCATCGATTTCCTAGGCCGCCAAACCGACGATGCCTGCAAGGATACGCGACGAAGGCTGCACGACGCTTTATCAAAGAAAGCCGACCCGCAGAACCACGAAGTGGGCCGCGACATGCTCTGGATGTATTCGCCGGTTCTCCTCTACGCCAGAGATATTGACCTTGACGCCTGGAACCGGGCCTTACAAGTATACCAAGACAAGAGCCATCCATTGTATGCTTTCGAATTCCGAGAAGCCATCGACGCCTGGAAGCGATACTCTCGCAAGATGTCTGGCGAGGAGGAATATCTCTTCACCGCGATACACGAGAGGCATGAGCCGGGCAGTAGTAGCCTGGCTACTACCGCGAGGAAACTCACGGTTAAGCGTAGTCAGAATCTTGCGAGATCTCTTCGTGGGGGGGAAAGTAGCAGCAAGGTGAATTTGGACAAGACTGATAACCGTAGCCTTCCGTACGAAGTTTTCGGTAGAATTGCCGACGACCTGCTGCCCATGGTTGAAATGGAGCAGAATTTCATCATTGATTTGTTCCATGCTACTACCCTCGAACAAGCCGACTTTCCCGATGCGGTCGCTGCCGCTCGCCCCCAGAACCGCAGAGGGGGCGACCTCAGGCGACACCGCCTCATGGAACCTGATCGGGAGCTGGCTCGCCGTGTCACGCGTGCAATGGAGACGGTGTTTGCGTTCCTTGAGCAGGACCTGCAGGCTCTCATTGAGTGGGTCGCATCACAGGATCGTCTCCAATGCGCTGGAGTGCTAGCTGCTTTCGAGAGGAAGCAGGCCGAAACAGCGCAGACCAACCAGGACTTTCTCAACAACATGCTCGGCAAGCTGCATGCCAGCGTGATCGGCCGCTTCAACCGCCTTGTGGACGACCAGGTGCGGGCGATTGAGGAGACGAAGGTCAAGATCAACAAGCGTAGGGGTGTCATCGGCTTCATCCGTATCTTCCCCAACTTCAGCAGTGCGGTGGAGAACATGCTGTCCCACGCGGGCGGGGGCGACGGCACGCACGAGAACACGCAGGCCCCCGGGGCGCGAAAGATTGTCGACTCGGCATACGACCGTATTGTCAAAACCATGTTTGATTCTCTGAAAGTCATTGCGCGGGAGAACCCATCCGCGCAAGGTTTTTCGGCCGCTACGGGCCACTTGCCCGGCGCAAGCGGCGGGGACGAGGACAAGGAGAGTTTGAATTTCAATATTTTGCTCATAGAAAACATGAACCACTATGTGGAGGAGACGGAGACAAGGAACCTGCCCGTCCTAACGGAGTGGAGAAACGTTGCGCTCCAGGAGCTGAACGAACATATGGAACTGTACCTCAACACGGTGATGCGGAGACCGTTAGGACGTCTGCTCGAGCACATGGAGAATATCGAAACTCAAATGGGTCCTGGAGGGAAGAGCCCAGTCATGATTTCCTCCCAGTCCTCTACTAGCAAGTCCCAGTTTAACAAGGTGATGTCGCAGTTCGACGTCAAAGATATTCGAAAAGGGGTTGAACAGCTAAGGAAGAGGGTCGAGAAGCACTTTGGCGATGCGGACGATCCTGCCCTGAGCAAGGGGCTCGTGGCGAAGGTTTTCAGGGAGGCGGAGAGGTTCTACGGAGACGTGGAGACGAGGATCGGGAGGATTACCACGGAAGTGTATGGTGGGGATGTACTCTTTGAGTGGCCCAGGGCCGAGGTCAAGGCGGCTTTCCAGGCTATGGGACGTTAGAATCGAGTTCGGTAGCTTGGGGCGAGGGATGGTCAACCATTGGAGGCTAGGAGTGGTTTGCATGTTGGTGTCGAGCGAGTCTGGATGAGCGCACAGATGAGCGACGGTGCTGCAGTGAGGATGAGGACGATGACAAGTAGGTACGGAACGGGGTTCATGGAGATGACATTTATCCTGTCTTCCTCTCTTCGTTTTCTATACGCTATTGTGTTGAATCTGTTCTCTCTACCAAACCCTTCACAATCGGTAGCATTGCTGGCGTTGATTTTTCTCTCACTGCGTTGTCCTCAACCAACGTTCTTCTTTCCTTCATTTTTATCGTTCTTATTACTTGAGATTCTACGAATGGATGCAACGGACGGATGATTTATCGTGGCTTTTTTGCTCTCCGTGTGACGTTTTCACTCTTGCAATTTTGGACGGGCTGGTGCTTACTCATTTTGCTTCGTCTAGGCCTTGTCACCGTTTCCGTCGTTTTCCTCCTTCCTCCCTGTATTTAACGAATTTGGTAATGCATGATTTGAAAGTTCACGCTGGGAAAGGTACGAGTTCGTTACAGGGCAGAACAGGGGGGGGGGGGGGAGAGAAAAGTTTGAGCTTTTCGGGTCGGAAGCACACATTCAGCGTAACTTGTCATAACCTCTTTGTCTAGTGTAACGCCTTGTTTCTGGGACTATAGAATGTTGAATGAAAACGAGTTCAATTTTTAGACACCTGGTCAGTGGGATGCTGTGGGAAACCCTCGGTGGGATACTTAGTTAGAGGCCAAATATATTAAGCATAGGATCTACAGGCGCAATCATGGTTATGTAGTAGAACCGAAAGCGAAAACTCCATCTGTAGGATCCGGCAGCTGGAAGGGATGCCAGTATCTGTTGTATATACATTACCGGCTTCCCCTACACCCATTGCTATCTATCAATAGGTCTCCTGATTGTGGGCCATAAAGCCGGCCGGCAAGTAAAGCGCGCCATACTATACTGGCGGTACCTCCATCTTGCGGTAACCACTAGAAGAAGATGCAAAACTCAAACGCCTCTCTATCCCCCGAAAGAATGAAAATTGTAGGGATATGCTAGCGTTGCGCGCGAGATTATTAAATAATGTTCAGTTGTTGGGTTGGCTTTTGGGAATTTAGTCTTTTGCCACTCATCTATTCCTTGACGAGGTAGGAGCGCCTGAACATGTCATCAATGCTGTCAAGATAGTATGTGCCCTTGGTGATGGTTGATACATCACCCTCTGGCTTGTAAGGCTTCTTGAGATGGGCCTTCTTGCGGAGGTCGCACATCTAGTTCAAACCGCACGTTAGCCACCGGCAAAACAGATACGAGCGAATGATGGAGCACAACTTACCTCGTCATATGTTGACGGGGGCACAGCTCTCCTACCATCTAGCCTAGCCTGGATGTCCAGAGCCTTGGCAATCTTCTCGATGTTTCCGACCACCTTGAAAGAGCAGAAGCTAGCGGCCAAGCCACTTCCGTAGCTAAAGACACCGATTCTCTTGTTGCTGAGTTGTTCTGGAGCGGTTAGAGAGATTAAACTGCAGAGGCCACCCCAAACGCTGGCGCAATACATGTTGCCGCACATTGTAGGGACCTGTGTGGTGACCTGAACACGCTCGGCGAAGCGCTTCTTGGTGAGGGCCATGAAAGCCTTCTCGACGCTTTTGTCAGACAGAGACTTTTCGTAGTCCATGTCCCGGAGCTCGGGGGAAACCTCGGCGAAAGCAGGGGCATCGGGGTTGTTGAGGTAGTCGTTATAGAGTAGTCGGGCATAGCTCTTGGCAACCAGCTTGCAGGTAGGAGCATGGAAAGAAATGTAGTCGAAGCGATCCATAGGGGTCTTGGTTGGGGTGCTTTCCACTGCGTGGCCGTTACCGTTGGCTGGCTTGAGCTTGGCCTCCCTCGCGTTGTATGCGCGATAAGCGGCATCCAGAGCCTTGGTGTAGCATGCTATACTGTAGTGGCCATCGACATAGGGGTATTCAGATGTCAGGTCAGGCTTGTAGAAGTCGTAGGCATGCTGCATATAGGTGCCCCGCAGGCCAGGCTCGATGACGATGGGCGCATCAGGGCCAATGAGGAAGGCGACGGCGCCAGCACCACCGGTGGGGCGCGCATTGCCCTTGGCGTAGAGAGCAATGTCGCCTGTGACTACGATCGCATCCCTGCCATCCCAGGCAGAGGATTCCATCCAGTTCACAGAGTTGAAGAGTGCATTGGTACCACCGTAGCAGGCATTGACCGTGTCCACACCCTCGATATTGGCATTGTCCCCAAAGAGCTGCATGAGGACAGACTTGACCGATTTGGACTTGTCGAGCATGGTCTCGGTGCCGACCTCGAGACGACCAACGTTGTTGGTGTCAATGTCGTACTTCTTGATCAGGTTACTGAGAACCGTCAAGGAAATGGAGTAGATGTCTACGTGAGGGGGAGGATTTCGACAATCAGCAATTGGCTTCAGAATTGGGACTTGGGGGCCATTAAGCCTTGAAATCGGGCAGGTATTCACCTTCACGGTCATCGCAAAACGCCATCTTCGTCTGGCCGAGGCCAATTGTGTACTTTCCAGTCGAGACGCCATCGAACTTTTCGAGGTCGGATTGTTCCACATACTGAGGGTTGCGAGTTGTGCGTTAGCAGGTTCCTGCAGAAGGGGAGAAAGCCAAAAGCAAGCAGGCAATCCATTCTGTCCCGCGTCCCTACAGAAGTGAGAATTCGTGGGGTGCCAACCCGGCATAAAGGAGGGGCAGAAGCTGGTGTAATTCGATGAGAGTACGGAAACGTACCTGGCTTGGGAAGTAAATTTCCAGGCCCTTGATGCCAATGTTTTGGGGACGAATAGCCATGATTTTTTTTCGAGGTGTTCTTGGAGCGAGGACAGGAGAGGCGTCTATGTGGAATTGGGCCGCCAAAGTTTAAGGGGATGAAGATTAGGATGAAGATGAGTAGAAGTAATTAGGACCGGCAATAATATCGGACGAGAAGGGCAAGGAAAAGGAGAAAAGAGGCCAAGGAAAACTGGAGCAAGGGCAATAATTATTATCTTTTCCCCCTTCCGTGTTGCTGTCCAAACAGCAAGTTCGTTAACAGAAGGCGGTGTCGTGCATCTTTTAATCCTTGGCTCTATTGGAATTGAGCGAGAGGCAAAAAAAAAAGTAGATGGCAGAGAATGGAGGAGGTACCTGTTTGGGTGGATACTCGGGTTTTACATGGTCCAAAAGGGTTCAAGTGAGTGGTACAATGTACAGAATACATGCGGCAGGTGGATACAAGCCTACAAGTAAGAGATACCCCATCGCGAGTACTATTTCTGGATGGTACATCAACGCTCTTTCCTCGCCCTAGAAGCACGTCCATGGGGTTGGTTCCCTGCCGCCTTCCCCCCTCACCGCCATTTATTTGAAAGTTCACTCCAGACCTCCATCACCGGCAGCGCCAAATGCAGGTGCGACTTTCCCCGTCTCGTTCCTCATACTATCCCAGGGAGGCCACCACAGAAGGGGGGTTGTGGGTGTAAGTTGCCCGTTTTTTCGGCCAGCGCAATCTCGGGTTTGAGAGCAGTCCAGATGTTTTGTGTCTGTGCTACTATAACCTGTAGGATACTACGATACTACGGTGCATGGAGACAGTATATAGTAGTCGTAGACTCGTAGATCTGATCTAATGTTTGTGATAGATGGATCATGGGTGGCTGGGATTCAAAATGGTCCGCCCAAGAGCACGCAACGAAGCATTCATTTGCTAGAGAGCTAATGAATAGGGAAGCGCCGATTGCTCATTCTCGGATCCTATGGTGGTAGTAGCTTCAAGTTGATGCGTGCTGCCTCCCCATCACTGTATCATGTGGGGCGTCAGGATAGGTTGGTGCAGAAAACCACGGCGGCGGGCAGTTATTTTACTCAGGTGTCGTCTTGGCGGGCAGGAAACAAAGAATCGACAAACATTGCCAGGCTTGGGAAGGTGAGGTTCTTTCCCATTGGAATAACGATAGAATGGTTTAGGTGATGACGACCGAAGACGAGACGAATCCGACGGAAGAACGAGGAACGTATCCTTCTTGAACAATTCCAGTTTCTTGATCCAAGTTGGCTAGGTGCCACCTTCTCCCTTTATTCCTCTAGGTAGGTACGGTCAGCGATATCGTCACCTCCGACGGCGGCGATTCCACGTTCAACGGCAGTATTATTTTACCCATTGAGTGCATGAAGGAGGCTGTACCTCAGAAGCACGCTATTCTTTTAAAAACCCACCATGGGCTTTGCGCTTGGAAGATTGTAGTCTGCAGTTCTTATCGGGCCTGTGCTTCGTGGTACCGAGTACATGCACACCCATCCGAACGGGCTAGAAATGCAAAGACTACGGCCGGCGGCTTCGAAGCTATTGTATTGCATCGTGGGCAGTGGGGAAGAACGACCTCTATAGAAGACATAAGGGGGCTGGAACTGGATGTCGGCCCGGGTAGTGAACATATCTGCAGTACATTCCCAAGAAGCCGGTGCAAGGTACAGACGTTCGATGCATGTCTTGTCTACACAATATGGACTTCAACGCAAGAAGGCATAGTTCCCCAACCTAGCATAAAAGGTGGGGCTTAGGCATTTGTTGTCCTGGTTTCGTTGGGAGGAACAGTCTCCACCTAAAATTACATGCTAGAACTCCGTCTCCTTTCTCTTATGTAATCTGTACATGGCCGTTTTCGGGCTTGAGTCCTCCATTCCATGCACGTGACTATACTCCCGTTTTATTACAAGATCGAGCATAGTATACAGACTAGTATATGGATATCTTTCTTGGGGGATCGATTCCAACAAGACAGTTGCAAAAATACCCTCTGTTATCTCATTTCCATTTTATAGAACATGAAACCCCTTGCTTCGAAGGTCGGACATATTTCCGATAAGAAGCGGTAAAAAGACCCAGGGAAGTAACTAAACGTTGAGATGGGGAACTGCGCACATGGATAATGATAGAGTCGAAAACTCTCTTTCCGGGCTTGTCATGCACCAAATGGATCCACATGCGTGACCTCAGGAGATCTCCCAAATTGATACCGCTCCAATCATAACGAGCCAAATAAGAAGCAGAAGGGGGATGCCTGAGGTCGACGCCTTGGCAAAAAGGCATCTGAAAGAAGAGGTGAGCTGGGAATAAGATAAATCTGGCCCTTTCTACAGCAGGAAGACGCCACATTAGTTGCCAGGCTCGAGCTGGCCCGGGGTCGAGGTTGTCGGGAAGCAGGCCTGTGTTATAAGAAGTGCAATCTGTGTCAAGCTGCCTCAACTTGAGGAGCGATGCCAGATCGGGGTACGGTGCCATGCAATCCTTGGATTTGGAGCCTTTAAAGAACATAGGACTCGTACCGCAGTGGAGTGCCATGCCGATATCGCGTCTGTCGCTGTTAGAACTAAAGTTTTCCTGTACATTTAACACATATCAAGGGGTGTGCCTAAGTATTTCGACTGCACTCTGCCTAAACGTAGACGTCCCTCCTCTCAGGATCACTATTTTGTAAAGACCTTCGATATGATTTCGACACGAGTTATAGTCGCTTGTGAGGAGAGCATGGCTAGCGAGGCTCACGATAGCAGCTATAGTAGACAGCGAAATCCTCGTCGGATTATCTCTATGGGCTATCCGCTCCCGCAGCAGCTTGACGGCATTAACAAAATGGGGCATTGTCGGCTTATTGCCGTAGGAAATTACCACAGGGCGGATGTTGTCGAAGTACGATTGTGAGATGACAATCATGGCAAGGAGGTAGGCCGGATCTCCTGTTAGAGAGGCTATGCATATCTCGGATCTTCTGTCAAAGAATATACACGATTCTAGAGTGAAAATGAGATTTTTGGCAATGCTGGATACTGAAACACTCGGGCTGGCAACTTTTATCGCAGTAATACATACGCGTGGGGCGGGAAAACAGAACTCACACTGCAAAATAACCTCAATCGCCTCAGGTTCTACAAAGGAGATTGTTGACACATCCAACCCAAACTTGGGGGGGGCGGGGGGGCTGACAGGATCTATTGGAACGCTAGAGGATGATGCATCAGGTCTGGACGAGGCCTTTGGTACCCCGCTGGTGCCCTTTTTTATAGGCCGAGGGTTCCCCTTATTCTTCCCTAGCATTACATGGCTCCGGATAAGCTTGCGTAGTTGCGCATAGAGCTTGGAAACATTGCCTGAGACCAAGCAACGCAGCCCGCAGTATCAATCCAGCCCAGGTCGGGATTCTGTCGAGTTGAAGGTGTCATGGCGGTCGGGTCCTACAGCATGCCTAGGCTTGGAATATGAAAATATGGATCCAGGCGGCATCAGGAGGGTTGAGTGAAGCAGGGCCTATAGACGAGTAGGAACGAAATGTATTGGGTGGTAATGATGATGGTGATGATGATGATCTTTGGATGGCTAGGAGTAGGAATGAACCGCCTATGGTTGAGCACAGTGGTGAAAAGGTGATGAAGAATTACATAGCATGAACAGAATATTGTGATGGAACGCGGTCCTAGGGCGCTAGGTTGGCCAAAATAGGAAAGCAATATCGCGCTGCGCTGCCAAAAAGGAATTCCCCTCTGCCGAGCGTAGCCTGTGGCTATATAAGTGAAGGTGCAACAAGCAATATTAAAGGCAAAGCAATAGCTTACTGCTCCCTCCCCAGCTTAGCTCGGCATATCGATTACAATCTTGGAATTCCACCTGGGAGTGTATAATGATAGGAAGAGTTGAAAGGGGTCCACTGTACAAGCATCTTCAATGTCCCACACGTAGTCGTGCAACCTTCCATTCTAAGAGTATTACATAATTGGCGAGCCACAATACTCTTCAATATATGATGCGGCAGAAGGAGAGGCACCTCGAGTCATGTCCATCGGAGCTCTATCGGAACCGAGCCCCGCTTTCACCCTCAAATACTGGTGACGTTTTCAACACCACCCACGGGATGGCATTCTGTACTGTGCACTCCTTCCTGCAGGGACCATGTCATGAACGTGGCTCAGCCCGCTGCTTGCATACCCATTATCGCACCCGTACCGTGCTTCCGTTCTAGGTTGCCAAATTATTGTCATTGGCCCCCTGGCGCATCGGGAGGGAATCACTTCCCTTAGTTACACATTTCGCCACCAGGCTTGAACCACCCCCCCATACTTACCCGCAAGCGCGGTACGAAACAAGCCTTATATCTTATAGATATCTCTCCGGTCTATATCCACGTTTCATCGAGACGTGCAGTGTTTGCTACTAATCTCTCATGGTGCGTCATGAGTAATTACAGGATTGAGCAACCGTAGCAAACGAAATCAGGGTTGATCGCATTGAGGCCGCAAACTACAGGGCGACGCTGATACAGATCTCGACTTGAAAATGACCACGATCCGCGCAAAGGTAGACCTGCTTGCTTGATGCCTAGCTAGCTAATAATACAAAAGCAGAGGAAATGCAACTAGTAAAAAATGTGGTATCTCCCGTACGACGCTATTAATCATGTCATGAATTCCTAATCGTGGGAATCGCTCCTGCCTACCTCAACTTCTAGTCTTCGCCTTATCGTCGATTGCGGGTCTTCTTCTGGTTCTGCTGGGCCTCTTCTTCCTCGTCATCGTGTCCTTTCTTGAGGTCCTCCTCAAGACCCCATTCGTCCTTGTCGTACCAATCTTCACCATCCGAAAGATCCCGGTTGGCTCCTGAGTGCGCCTCTGCCTTCGACCAGAACAGAACCATTTTCCGCAGTCGATCTGCTTTCAAGAGCCCTTCGTACAGTTGTTTGCTCCCACGACATATCTCCTCTTGCCGCTGCACGTATTGCTGCAACTGTCGGCGGATTTCCGTGGCCTCCTTCGTGGGTAGGAAAAAGTCCCTGTTTGACCTCGTTGATTCGGGCTGGAGAAACAAAGGATGAATTAACGACTCTTCGGCTGGAACTTCGGGATCAGCTTCGTTTGCTTTTCCTGAAGAACTATTAACCGACCGCTCAATATTCATTTCTGTTGGCTCATAGTCCTCCTTGCTATTTCCACGACCATTCGGCGTTTTTCCTTTCTTATTTCTCCCCGACCCTTCTAACTGCGGCTTTGATGTTTTTGGTTGAGCATCGTCACTTGCTGTGCTATCCCCGTTAGGTTGAGATATGCCTGGTTGATCTTTGCCATCATTCTCCACCCCTAGAACGCCTGTGACTGACATGGCAATATCACCATCTCCTGTGGCATTTGCAGGTTTGCTTGCATTCGTCTTGGTATCTGCCTCTCCCTGCACCTGCTTATTACTTGGTATGACTTGGATATCCGTGCCGTCCGTCGTCGGGTTGTCTTCGGCGGTGGGCGCATCCGGTCGGGGTTGGGCTTGAGGCCACAAGAGCTGGTTGTCAAACAGATCGAGGTCGTCGTCACCTTCCATGCGGTCTGTTGGAACCCATGGATGGTCACCGCAAAGCTGCGTCAACAGATGTTTGACCTTCCACAAAGATTGGTTTTCCTTGTGCATTATATCGCGACCTTGTAGGGAAAGGTCCGTTAGGGTTCGTGATGTATACGGGCGCGACATGGTTGGGTGGCTCGGGAGATCGGACGGAGTCGTAAGAGGAGCCAGAATTTCTGCGCAAAAGGTTAATATGTAATTGAGTATGGTTAAATTCAGGACAGACAAAGACAGCACGTACGTTCCAACCGGATGCTTGAGTATGGGTTATTCTCGGCTGCAGACGCCATAACGTCTTGAATATGATCATCGTCATCATCGCTATCGAGATCGAAGCCGTCTTCGTCAACTGGTATGGGGTTGCGGTTTATGATGGCACGTTGGTAGCCGGCGTGGTCAATGACCTACGAGGGAGGGGAATGTGTGAGCAGAGGGATCATATACGGGGACGATGATCAAGTCTAACCTCTTTGTAAACCTCGGGCCCTGTTGGCACAGCCATCTGGCCCTGGTGCACATACTTGGCTTTTCGTTTCAGCTTATTACCGCGGTTGCTGGGACCCTCGACCTCATCGTCGGAATCGGATTCTGTGGCGAGAAACAAGACAAGTTAGAACAAGTCAAAGAGCCATGTTGAAGCAAGAAGCTCGTGATATTGAATCCATACCGTAGGACTTCCTCTTGAGAGCTCTACGTAAACCCGCGATGGTCTCGGCGAAAATCATTTGTTGCGTTGCCATGCTATGAGAATCGGCGTTCAGCTGCGCGCGGTGGGCAAGGGAGGAGTTTGCAGAAAACAATTCGTATGGGGTCCTCGCTATATGCAGAACAATAAATTTAATGAGTGTAGCTTACTCGTCGTGAGCCCAGGGAAATTCGCGAACGCAATGAAAAAGTGGTCGGCAATTGTTACAGAATTCAGAGCGCGAGGCAGAGGTGAACCAGGCTATGGACGGTTGTGGATTCGAATCACGATAAGATAAGACCTACCTGCGTGGCACGGTCTGTGCCTTATTGTGAAGCTGTGCAGTGACCTCAACCCAGATAGGTTACGGGCGCATGCCGTAAACTGATGTAACTAGTCAGACTTCTCCCTTTTCAATACATCATCATCCTTCGCCAAAATGGCACAGAATAATGAAGATAACCCCCTCCCCGATTTTGATAATATTGCGATTGCCGTCGCGACCGACAGGCTCAATACAGAATTGCCCCGCCTCCAGAACCTTCAAGCTATCCAGGTAGGCCAGGAAATTATTGATCGATTAGACAATCTCGGCCATCAAGTCACCAACATTGGCCATCGGTTACTAGAATCGAAAATACCACAGTTAGGCTAAAAAACTCGCAAAAGCACGCCGCCAATCCTGGGGCTATTCTTCTGCCACTTATCAACACTCAGACTGGGTTTGCCGTACAAAACTGTCCCATTAAGGTTGCCGAAATATATCAACTGTCTGGGGCTGAAACAGCCCGGATCCTTCAGCTTTTGCAAGTACCTGTACCTGCCACTGTGGCAGAGCTGAGGGAGGCGGTGTGTCAGCAGTTCTTCTTCAGCTAGCCGGACGAATTAAATAGCGTTATTCCCGACAGCGACACCGGAATTCCAACAAGCGCAACGTCTGACAAGGGAGCTCAGCTACAACTTCGAATCCCTGACCAATTCCCACGTCGCTCCCCGCCCGAAATACTTGGAAAACTTCAATATCGACAACTCTAGCTCACTGGAGAATCGGCTTCCGAAGCCCGCGAACTACTCCTGCTTCCACTTAGGTCTTCAAGTACCTCCACCTCGACAAAGCTATCGCTGCCAACGAAGACTATATTCACTTGTATTGCCCATGAATTTCAGCCCATACCTTCCTAACTATGGAGGGCTATCCGGCTGGAAGCCTCGACCATAATGCGCCTCTACTCATAGCGTCCGGCCTTACTCCCCCAGCTAACACCACCGCCCTCGGCGACCCGCGTCTTGAGGAGAATGCCATACTAGTCAGGTCGGATCTACCTTCCGTGGATGGTGATGAAGCTACAATGTTATTACAGTACTTGAAAAACTGCGATGCATCAGATCTCGCTTGGAACGGCCGTCACGCAAGACGACACCGTTTTCGTATCAGAACGACGGGGAGAGTAGGTTGACAGTCTCATCTAGGACTTCCTCTTGGTCCACCGCTTATATTGTGAGACAGACATTTTTGCTTCCTCCGCGACGAGCGAGAACCCCAGAAGGCTTCTCAATTAATGTTAACTCCATCCCACAAACGCCCCCCGTGCTACACTCGCCCTTCTCTCCGCTGAGCCCAATATCGCATCTCTACCCTGATGGCTTGATCGACGCGCGATGGCTACAAAAACATCAAGACCTCATTCCGAGTGTCTATATCTGCTTCTACTCTCTGATCAATGACCCAGCATTGATCAAGCTGTACGACAGCAAGATGAAATCTGATATCACAAGTATAAAAAACGTGCTGAGTCAGTCTGGTTACAAAACTCGCCTGGCGGTTGTGATTGTGGGGGGGGAATCGTCTACTTTCGGTTATGAAAGGATCCAGGAACGCCTAGAAGTGATTCGGAGGGGAACTGGTCTAGATCACAAAACATTTTTGTACATACCGCCTCAGGAGTCGGAAGACCAGCTGGTCGCGGCCATGGACGCGATATTGGCCAGCCTTTTCACCCAGTCTATGGACTACTACCGTGACATGGGACGACATGCAAAGAAGAAGCGAAGTCGAGGAATCACGCCTCAACCAAGTGTTCCCCCAACTTCAGGAACGTCACGAACCTTGTCTGTTCAGGCATGGAATGTTCGATACGACATCAAGACAGCAGTGTTTTCCGAGTATCGACAGGATATGGATGCTGCGCTGCGTCTCTACGACAATGCATACGAGACCCTTTTCGGTTCTGACGTGTGGCAAATCATTCCGAGCTGGAGCCCAAGATGGAACGAAGCCCGACTGCTAGCTGACATTTTGGCACTGCGCATATTACGGTGCTTGCAATGGCTCGGTCACTGGTCAGGAAGTGTGAGGAGGTGGAAACAGCATCGGGACCGGATCAGCGATTTTGTAGACCGTCGTGGCCAGGGCACCGAGAACTACGGATGGGAAGCGTGGCAGGCCAGATGGGCGACCATGATGGCCGAGCTGATTGACAAAGTTGACATTATCGAACTTTCTCCCGAGTCATTCAAATTGTATCTGGAGCCGGAGAAGGCTTTGGCTTCGGAGCGGCTACAGCCATGGGACTTGCTTCACCACCCTGGATACTGGCATCAGCTCGCCTCGAGGCACCTCATAGCACGAAGGAGATTTGCACGCCGTATACCCGAAAATGACCGAAAGCCGCCGGAAACATCCCCATCGACCAGAATGGCCAGCAACACTTATGCATATGATACCTACATGTGCCCGGAGCCACATGAAGAGGCAGACGCCGATCATTCCAGCCTAATATTGAACGCCCTAGCTTGTGCAAGGACTGAGTTCCAGTTGCGGCAACAGCGCCGTCTGTCGGCCGAGATAGCACTCGATTGCGCAAACGAATACATGAATGGAGGCAACTTCAGACAAGCGCTGAAGCTTCTCCAACCTCTCCGGAATGACATGACATTTCGATCCGAAAGCTGGTGGGATATAAGTGAAAGATTAAACTGGATGCTAAGAAGTGCAGCAAAGAAAGCTCGTCTTCCGGATCTCGTCGTTGCCATAGACTGGGAGCTTTTGAACAGAAGTAAGTCCTTCCAGAGCGGACCTCAAACCGATACTACAAGATTTTAACAGGCTTAGATTTCACTCGAAACAAGGACTGGGAGTATGACATCTCCAAGTCGCTCAACCATGTTTCACTCGATAGCAAGCCTCATGTAGCTCTTACCGACGAACAGGTCATTCCTTTTGTATCCGTTTCCTTTGCTTTCAAGAGCGACGTAGGCAAGGCAGGCCAGGCTTGTCCGGCTCAACTGGTTTTCACCTCTAATGCATTTCCCGGATCTGCCCCGGTTGTTCTTCAAGGAGTCGAGATACGCTTTGAAGGGAGTATCAAACCTTTGAACATCACCCACAAAGAGACAGGAGCCACAATTGAAGAACGCAATAATGTCGCGTTCTCCGCAACCAATCTGATAGAAGACGAATCCTTAGTGGCGTCTAGCGAAGATGAAGAAGACGCCATCACTTCTCTGACTGGGGCAGACGACTTAACTCTAAACCCAGGCCAGACGAGGGTTTTCGAGATGGCGGTCCAGTTGAGAGAACCGGGGGAAGCAGCCGCGACGTTGCTGAAGATGGTATATGACACGGATACATTCTCGCTGGACTATTCAATCCAGTTTAGAGATACCAGCACAGCTGATGTGTGGTATACGCCCTCGGGAATGCAGAAGCGGCTGTCTAGAACCCGGCCGCATTTGATCAACATTCAACCACGCCCGCCCAAGATGGATGTCAAGCTTGTTAATAACAAGAATCAATACTACACTGACGAGCGAATAATACTGGATATTGAGCTCAACAACGCTGAAGATGCGGACGCCATCACAAAACTTGACGTTCAGGTCTGGGGTGAAGAGGTTCCAGAGGTTGTTCTGAAGATGGGAGACCGCGAAAAGACTTGCGTCCCTGTAGGAGAAGACGACAAAACTATTGGGGCGACAATTCCCGTAGGGACACTTGAGAAGTCTACCGTTACCCAGGCTCAAATAATACTTGGACCCGCAGAGATGCCGGTGGAGTATTCGTTATCAATCAAGGCACACTATCATCTCGTCACGGATCCGGCCACCCCGATTGTTCAGGATGATGGTTATAGGTTGATCATCATCAATCCATTCGAGGCCAACTACGAGCTTCTCCCAAGACTGCATCCAGATCCATGGCCCAGCTTATTCGATCCGAGTAGTTTGGCAAATACTGCTGACGAGGGACGTGCGGCTCCTTGCGGCCTCGCACAGAAGTGGCTTTTGGCAACCAGATACGCGTCGTTCGCAACAGAGGAACTTCAACTACTCGACCTGGATATCTCTATCCTCAAGACTCACGGTTCGGTCCAGTGCAACATATCCAAGTACGACAACATCCCAGAGGGCGGTAAGACGGTCAGTCCTAGGACAATGGAGACCGCCGACTTTGACGTCGAGTCCCGACGGATGAGTCTGGACGACCCACCAGGGCAATCAAGCATGGAAATTACCTTCCTACTCAAGTGGAGACGTGTAGACTCCTCACCTGATACCGTCAACATAACGTCTCTGCCAGCACCCCGTCTATTTGTCTCCGGAAGCGAGCCTCGCGTGGTGGCCACGGCAGAGTACAAGCCCGTGGATCCAGACTCCGTTATGTTTCTCAACGTAGTGATCGAAAACCCGTCGCACCACTTCCTAACTTTTAGCGTCACGATGGACCCGTCGGACAGGTTTGCGTTTTCGGGCCCCAAGACGTGCTCTCTAAATCTGTTGCCGTCGTCTAGGAGAGTAGTGCGGTACAGGGTCTTGCCTTTTGTCAGGGGCGCGTGGATTAGACTAGGCCTGACGGTTAAGGATAAGTACTTCCAAAAGGTGCTTAGGATTCTACCTACGGAAGGAATGAATGTGGATAAGGAGGGGGTGTTGGTTTGGGTTCCTGAGGAGACGACAACGGCGGATGATGATGAGAAGCGAGAGGAGAAAAACGAGGATGATGAGGACGATGGGAAGTGAAGGGGATGGCACTGGTAACCAGTAGAGTATAGTGCTATAGTACAAGCATACATAGACCGCAAAGGGATCAGACTGGGCAACTAGCTAGACTCATGCACTTTCGTACTAGAAGGACGTAATTCGCAACAATATTAGTCTCATGGGCTAATGATTCTCGCGCCATGCTGCTTATCTTATCGTCGTACATGAATCTTTTTGCTCCGCAGACGTCAAGTGGAGGCTCATCGGGCTTCAGCTTGGGCCGCCATTCTCTGTAGAACCACCGACGCCTCTTCCGAGCCCGACCTGTAGGCACCCTACCAGGTGGCCATGTAGCCGCCGGTGGATGTGCCTCGGGATGGTCCGAGGAACGGGAAGATAATATGTTTGTTCCCTGGTTCGGTTGCCCACAATGGATTTCACTACTATGTATTCATGTGGGTATGTGTTGGCAACGGTCGTGCAACGAGAAGTTTCGTAGTGGTGGGTCCGTGAAGACGTGGTAGTTGCTCGAAGAGAAAGAAGGACGAAAACACCTTTCAATACCTGCTACTACGTCCATTGGTCCATGCCAAATAACATAGATCCCGTGTAATCCACAAACGTTCTCCCGAGACAAGCTGGAAGGCGTCCACGCGGGCTCCTACATACACGCATGCATATCTAAAGAAGGAAAAGAAGACAAAAAGAAGCAATTGGTGATGCCATGCATTACACAAGAAGTTCGCCTTGTGGGGGTTGGTGTTTGAGACGGGCTTGATGGTGCTCTCAGGGAAGGTAGTAGTGGTCGGGGAATTTCTCTTGAGACCTATGCACATAACTTCCCCAGCATGGCATCTCGGCCCCGAAGAGAACATTCGGGACAACAGTAGGAACTGCGTTTGAGAAAGATGGAGCGGTGACGAACTTCCTGGTTGCCTTACCTTTCAAGCCTTCAACTACATGGTTGAGCCGGGAGGGATGAATCCTGATCCCATAGGTGGGTTTGGAAAGGAATACTATTTTGGGGAGATTGTGGGCTTTATTCAAACTTCTCACTGCTTGAACTCCGGGAGGTGCATAGATAGAGCCTCACCCATTGAAAAAAAAAAAAAAAAAAAAAAAGCTGGGGAAGCAAGCAAGATCATCAGACAGTCTGGTGGAGAGGGGCGTGTTGGGGAAGAAGGCGGCAGCAAGGTAGTAAGTAGGGTTACAGCGCAGCACCTTGCTTTCATATCGCAACGTTTGCCAGCCAGTTAGGCGACGACGGATTTCCCGCAAGAATTCCCTCTTTCATCCACTTGCATGTTTTTACCCTTGCCGTCGCTAACGGTGCCGACGAGGGCAAGGTTGGCGAAGAAGAGTGATGTTAAGATGAAGAAACAAGCAAGCAAAAATGGTTGGAATCCTTGCTCGGGTTTGCAGACAGTTTGAACGGTCCGGGTGGCGAACCACGGACGTCATACCGAGGCTCAAACTCAAGTGCACGCTGCCCTCCCAGGAAATGTCTCGAGTGGGACAATGCGTTTTTATTGAGCAACATCCATTTTCTAGACTTCTTGCGTATTACTTTACTACCTTCTGGAATTCGTACAAACTTGCGAACATCCACCGGCAAAACCAAGAAGCCACATTCCCAAGCCATTCAAAATCCGCACAGCACTTACTTCCCTTCTCAGCGTCTCAGCTCCAAGATCGTTTCAGTAATCGTCAACCCCACAGCGAACCAGCACCAAGTGCGCAGCCAGCCAACCAACTCAACTACCAGGCCCAAGAAGTGGGGGATATATCTCGCCGAACCTCCCATCTTTAGCGCACGGCGGAGAACACCAAGTCGAGGTCTTGTCTTCATAGGGACTTTATCCCATATGATCGCCCATCCATACTGTCCCTCCAACAAGTAGACCGAAATCTTTTGTACCTCTGCCCACCGCATCAGAGTGGGTACCGCATATTTCATCTACAGTACCTCCACATCCCTTGCCACTCACTGTACCCAACCGTAGCTTCTCTCGGCGTTTTAAAACTACGGGAATTTAGCTAGTGTGACCCCGGCCTTTGGAAACGTCCCGGGTTCCCACACTACTATCATAGCACACGGACACGCAAAAGCCATATATATACAATACGCCCGCCCTTCCCATTCCTCCCTTCCCAGGTCCGTAGGTGAGCTGCCTTTCGGTCATGTCATCCTACGACGCCACTATCAGAAGTGCAGATATGGATTCGGCAACACGCAAGCTCCTGGCGGCTATCCTGCCAAAGGTGCCGCTCATGGCGCGAGTAGTCTTGATGCACTCGTTTTCGCTCACGACGCCAAGTCGATATCTGAGCCTCCGGTCCGAGCTCATCGTCGCTGTTCTTCGCTCGTTCCTTCAGCCTTCAGTACTGAAGCCCATTTCGTCGACACAGAAGCTTACGATGAGAGATCCCGGTATTAAAGGGAAGATGTGGGTCGCTAAAACGAGCAGTCCGGAGATTGAGACGATAGAGGCAGATTCCATAAACTCGGTCGTAAGGGGGGCGATAGACGACATGCTTGAGCCAGGTGCACCAAAACCGTGTCAGACTGGGTTTAGGATGCCTGATATAATGCCGGTGGAGGCCGAATGGACTGGTTTCCGCTCCGATGCCAGTTCAGATTCAGTCATGCCAAATATACCGGAGGATGAGAAATTCGGCAAGCTCATGGAGGAGACGATGACAAAGACAACAATATTATACTTCCACGGAGGAGCATACTACCTGCTCGACCCATGCACCCATCGACCACACACAGCCAGGTTAGCGCGGATGACGGGAGGTCGAGTGTACAGCGTCCGGTACCGACTATCCCCACAACACCCCTTCCCTGCCGCCCTCATCGACGGACTGGTGTCATATCTCACCCTCCTCTACCCGCCAGAAGGCTCCCTCCACGACCCCGTCGACCCGTCGAACCTCGCTTTCGCCGGCGATTCCGCGGGAGGCAACTTGTGTCTAGCGCTTCTCCAACTACTGCTACAACTACGACAACCCGCTGGATCAGGGGAAGCCACCATCCGATGGCAAGGGCGGGACGTCCCTCTCCCGTTGCCAGCATGCGTGGCAGTTAACAGTCCATGGCTAGACATAACACAGTCGTCTCCCTCATGGGAAGATCCCGAAATCCAACTGTTCGACTACCTCCCCCCTTCCTCCGTCGCGAAAGACAAAGCACCACCACCTTGCGCGGCATGGCCTGCGGATCCGCCGAGAGAACACATATACTCACCCGATTCTGTCCTAGCGCACCCGTTGGTGAGTCTCGTGATGGCGAAGAGCTGGGCTGGCGCGCCTCCCGTATGGATGTGTACTGGATGGGAAAGGCTTGCGTCCGAGGACAGGTGGTTCACTAGGAAGTTGGCGGGAGATGGGGTACAGGTTAGGCTGGAGCAGTACGAGGCCATGCCGCATTGTTTTGCGATGGTGCTGGGGGGGATTCCGGAGGGGAAGAGGTGCTTTGAGGGATGGGCAGGGTTCATTAGCGAGCACGTTGTTGGGAAGACTGGTGGAGGAAAAAGGGAAAGGATGCCCGAGGCCCAAATCAAGGACGATAAGAGTATGAGCAGGAGTGGTAGTCAGGGTCCGGATGAGACGGCGGTGCCGGTGCCGGTGCCGGTGCCGGGAGAGACAAGGTTTAAAACTGTGAAGGCGAAGAGTTTGAGGGAGGTAGACATTCCCACGGATGAACTGACGACAATGTCGGAGGACGAGATGAGGGAGAGGGTGTGGAGACGGGTGTGTGAGATGGCTCCTGCTATGAGCAGAGAAAAAGGAGCGAAATTATGATAAACGACGAAAGCCCCACTTATTTCCTTGTGCCTTTCAGGGTGTGTGTTTGGCTTTGAATGTTTATCACTGGTGTGCGACTCGAGGCGCCAATACTTGGTGTTCGGTGAGGAAGAATGAAGCAGATTTAGGATCTTGTTGCGGCGTTGTTAGATCAAACTTGGTGTTTTAGCATTGGATGTTCCTAGCAGTCGTTAGCATTTTCATGTATAATATATATAATTTTTTCCTTCGGTATGTCTAGCAGGAGGCCCGTCTGCATGCCTAGCCATCTCAGTCGCTACTATTTGTGCTGCTCATTTAGTCGTTCCTCACATACCGCCTTAGAAGCAGCTTCGCCTAGCATGGCGATCGAACCTTTTCATTATTCGGGAGGGATAGTACATACTTAGTAGAAATGGTGGAGGTAGTAGGAGTAGTAGTCGTATATAGTTGAATATCCATACCTTCCGTTCTGCTCTACATATTTAACACCCCACGCGCTCCTTCCTCGACCGAACACTTTACGTATGCTTCTTTATTGAGGTTATTCATGTCTTCCCACCTGATCTTCCCCCTCTTCGCCTTCCCCCTACGTGCCATCTTCATCTGCCGCCTCCTTTTCCACGGGAATCCTATTCAAGTCATCCACCAGCCTTCCCATAACCACCTCACACGTATCCCACACGTCGGTGCCCAGCTGCCCTCCCCACGCCGCGCCGGCCCACCACGTACCGTCTTTACCCATCAGAGCGTACAAGTCGGTAATGAACCTAGCTCCCAAGTCTTCTCCGCCGACTGTCAGCCCCGTGGTTCCGCGGTCTCCGAAAGCTACCCATTCTAGCTCCGGCACGTCTCCCGTGGTGCCCGAGTATAGCGATGAATTGGAAGAAGGTCCAGGCAGAGTACCTTCCCCGACCATGAGCTTGAATAGCGTCGTTGGCGTTTGCGATTGCATCTGTAGCCAAGTTAAGAAAATACTTTCCTCCCACAGTCATGACCCTAAAACCAGCCCTTCCCCGAAAGAAGCAGACCTCGGGGTGACTGGAGCGCCGGGATACTTCGTCCACTCGTCGGAAACGGAAACGGAAACGGAAGCGGGGTTTGTGTGTTGGTATAGATAGATAGGTGCTGTTTCTCCCGCAGTGAGGTGAGGGAGGGGTGGGTTTCTAGGGAAGCGTAGTTCCTTACAAAACTCTGGAAGACAAGTAGTGTCGCTGCGTTCATCAGGTCGCCTAGGCCTAGGCCTGTGATGGCGTATACGATGGAAACTGCGGCTTGGAGGTCGTACTTGGAGACGCACTCGCCGAAGGTCAAGGTTGAAATCTTGGGGGGATTTCGTCGGCGTCCCAGTAGCTCCCCCGCCCCCGAGGAGAAGCCCGAGAGCTGGCGCTGCACTTCTAGGCATTTTTTTGAGTGTGCTAATGTTCCGGCGCAGAGAGAAGCAGACACGAGGCCGGTGACGGGCAGACCGGCGAGGAAGTCCACGGGGTTTGTTTTCGTTGCTCCGAGAGGAAGTGGATGGGGCTGGCGGAAATGTTGAACCGAACAAAGTAGGATACTGCGCCGGGTGAGGATATAAAAGACTGGACGCCGTAGTTGTAGGGATGGCCTGAGGACGGGGAGGTGTAGGTGATGGCATGTCCGCCCTGCATTGGTGTGTGTGAGTATTTGGGGGTTTAAGCAATCAGATGGCTGTGAGGGAGAGGGAGAGCGAACAGGGGACTTATGAGACTTCCGGGCTTTTCCAGCAAAAGAACGCTCTTCACGCAGACGAACGGACGAGTAGCACCACCGCGGAACCGCGGCCTAGGATCGCGATGTCCCGGGTGATCACGTTGGCTTTGCGGAATGCGGATTCGTCGACGGTTGCGGCTGCTAGGGGGATGGCAGCCGCCAGCGGGGGTGAGGAAGAGACGCATTTCGAGAGTCGATGGTACTTGAGCCTTGAGGGAACCCTGGTAAGTTCGTTCGTTCACCAGGCGTGTGAGGCTCTTCCCGTAGCAGGCTGTGTCGAGGGAGTTCGTCCTTTAAATACCCAACTATTGAGCTCAACAACAAACTCTTCCTGCATCCATGCTTCAATAGTTTTAGTTCGTACCTAGCATCAATCCCGTCCTGTTCCTACCACACGCCGATCTCCAAGACGCACGCACACCACCGGCCACCCGGAACTTTTTTTCATTTTATTCCCTGTTCGTATCTTGCATGCTGGCTGCATGTCAATAATCTCCTGTCTCTCCCGGGGCAATGAGCTGCCTGGCAACACCAGCTTCGTTGAAACTCCTCACTGGTAAAACATCCCTATTGTGTTGAGTCGTTGCGACTGGCACGCCAAGAAGGGAAGTTGCATATATACGAGTTCGGAAAATCGTAAACCGTTTTTTACCTCTTACTTGACGGTAGCTTCGGACGAGGGATTGGGCCATTCCTTTTACAGCCCGAGGGTTGTTTTGGAGGAGCCGCAATACACGGCGTTTTATTGTGTGTAACGGCTTATTCAAGGGATCAGCCCATTTGATGGGGAATCGCTTAGTCATTTTGAGCTATATGGAAAGAATGATAAAAATGGTCACTGTATACAGGATCAACAAGGCTCTGTTATTTCTCTATAGTTATATCTAAAGAGGACCTGGAGGTCAAGTTGGATAGATTCTTGCCAAAGAAGAAAAGTGCGGTGCAATTGTGTAGCCCCACCCAGTCTTGGATATATCTAGGCGGAGAATGTTTCGCTTATCAAAAGACGGAAGCTTATGGAGTACGGTGTAACGGTGCTGACGGTATACCAATACCCTCCTTTGTTTCTATTCTGTGACGAGAACTACTCCTCTTTCCTGTACCGGGTAGATCGAAAACGTCGAGCCTCTAACCAGACTATATTTCCCCGTCATACAGTGCCGACGCTGGCCGAATAGGGCCAACTCTGCTCGGCTCGGCTCGGCGCAGTTCGATTGGCCACGTTTGACGGTGCGCTCCACTTTAACCACTACATTTACTCACCGATCCACAAACCCCATGGGGCTTCATAAACCCCACAACCCGGCAGTTTACTAATTGGACCTCCCATGGTTTCATAGTGTAGTGGCTATCACATCGGATTCTGATAATTACCTGCTTGAAACAGGTGACCGGTTTTCCGGGGACGAGGGTTCGATTCCCCCTGAGACCTTCCCTTTTTGCCTTTCGTGAAAATGAATTTTTT
The DNA here is from genome assembly GCA_022664585.2 of Zalerion maritima. Lineage (NCBI taxonomy): Eukaryota > Fungi > Ascomycota > Sordariomycetes > Lulworthiales > Lulworthiaceae > Zalerion > Zalerion maritima. Next base: position 135,449 of record JAKWBI020000047.1, read on the forward strand.
TTTGGTGTTTGTCGTAGTTACGTCCTCCTCGTATTGACACATGGGATCGCAGTTTTTTTTTTTCCCAAGGTGCAATTTTTGGTGCGTTTTGTGCAGTCCAGCAATAGTGTGGGTGCCGATATTTTAAACGGGTCTGCCCGCAGGAGCAACGATGTGTTTGACGGATTATAGATATCATTTCACGGGTAGCCACTGTATCTGGAACTCCCCCCTTCTCCTTTGAAGAACAGCCACTCCGATCCTGGTTTTCGTAGCCGTTCGTTGCAGCACTGTCACCTGTCACCACACCATATAAGAATACTTGTACCCCAGCCTAGTGGACACCTCGACGGGCTGGATGGGGGGTTCCGTAGTTAACGGTAGAGACTCTACAATGCTTCATAGAATCAGCAAGTAAGAACTTGCGGGGCGGGTGTGCACATTCGCTGTCGACGATAGTTGCGACTGGCTGCCTGCGTTCCCCGATCGGCCTCCTAGTCCGAGATGATCTAACTACCGGCAGGCTTGTTCGATATGCCACACTTCGCATGGTATGACGTGCATAAAAGAGTTCTGCCAGCGCGACGAGCAAGCATACTGGCTCGAGGGAAATGCGAAATGCAGTGTACTGCTGAAGACTTAATGAAGTTGGCAAACCCGGTACCCAGATCCATCCCCGGCAGAGCGCCCATCAAAATATGTGGGAGCAGACAGCTATTTTCTTCACTCGCACCCTACCGAGGTATACATATAGCTATTTGGTATTGGTTTACTGCAATGGGCAGTCTGGGATTTCCTGCCTGACTAGACTGAACCTTCAGTTGTTAAGCATCTATGAGACGGCCCGAATTGGAAGGTGATATTGTATTTGACAAAATTCATAATTCTGAGCTAATGGGCGGTAAATTCCAGTACCTTGGGATACTTCACCTAGCAAGATCGTGGAGGGGGGCTGATACGTATACAATCATGAGTAGATATAATAAATGATGTTGCCATTATCCCCACCGCCGGTGTTAAATTTGCAGTGAAGCACATCTCTTCTTCCACACCCAACCCCCACGCTGCGCCACAACACAAAACTCTTGGCCCCATCCAAGCCCTCCATTTGCTTTACTAACTAGGTATTTAGTATAAGAGCCGCCGCCGAGATACCGGATCATGTGTCGAGACTCAAACATGTTTCAGGTTTCATCGCGTTGGTAGGGGTATATACTAGTTAGACCATATTTAAGTCTGCAAGCTTTAGCACGTAAAGGGGGATCTAATCGATGCACAGCTATGGGACAGAGGCGGCCATTTGTCAGATACCGAGGCCGTCGCCAGCTTGAGATAGAGTGTCAGCTCATGGCTGTCAGGGTGTGCTGCATACAGCCTAGCCTGCCTCGACGGGCGCGGTACAATGCAGTCGAGGAGTAGATCTTTCCGTCCGATGCAATTCCTTGGACCCGCAAGCCCCCCCCCTCCCTAGCCAGGAGAGGCAACCCATGTAGGGTTGTCGCATACCCACGCAAGGCATTGCTAGGGCTCTCGTAAGAGTGCAGATCCCTGGGGAAGGCTGCGTTTTGTCGCGCCATGGATGTTCTTGATGGCTGAAGATTGTCGCCAGTTTTAGCTTTTTATCATAGGCCTAAACCTTTATTATACCTCGGGGCTTGTATCCGCGCGTAGCACCGTATGGAGACACTTGAGGAATATTCAATTCAAGGTGGAGGTTTGAGAATACCTGCCCTCAATTTTCAAAGCACATAGACAAGAGTTTTCGTGCATTGAGCCCACGAAGTGGAAACTAGATTATCAGGCTGCAGAATATGTACTTCTATTCTAAGCCTCTCTATCTTGAACTGTTAGCTCTTTCCCGGCCATACATTCTTTGTAGCACGAGTTGTTTCAACGTGGTTTGGTTGCTATGGCCTTTAGATGAGTCTCTACTATCAAGCTTCCCACTGGCGTCCGCACAATTGGCCAAGAGTGTTTCCTCAAGCAGGTATTCCTCCTCCTAGTATCTCTTCAGTCTTGTCTCGTTTCTTCGCCTTTAGTTCGGGAAGACCTAGACACTTCAGCAGCAACTCGAGCTTATCCCGTGTGATACAAGCTTCATGACTACTCCGTGGTGTGAAATGAGTATATCGGAAATGGAGACTTTGAAGTAGTTATATTGAAGCTTCAAAAGCCGAGGTTTTGACTTTTCAGCCTGTCAGTTTAGCACCATGCGGCCGCATCAGGATACGAGGCTTTTCGACCCAGGTTCAACCATATAGTGATCGCCGCCACTGGCCAGGATGATGGAGAAGTTTTAGCAGGTGGGTTGGCGAAAGTCTTCATTCTTTGTCCGAACACATGATTGTTCGTGTCGAAACGGAATTACTCGCCGGTGCGTCTCTCAAGGACAAAAAGTCTCCCGCATGCTAACCAACCAATGCCGCGACGCCCTGCAGGCCGAATTTTCACTGCAATTTTACCGCAGTGGGAGAGGTTGGAAGCACGATGCTCAAAAGCTTGACTTTGCAGTGAAAAAAAAATCTCTATCGGTCTACTAGCCGATAACACAAGCTCGCGAGACATTGATGTTCTGGGAATTGGCACCAGAAGATGCTGTGATTCTACCGTTCACGGGCTCGGTGTTTATCTAAACCCGGCGGTCACCGAAGGCGCCGGGCGTACATGGTATCAAAAGATTCAAGCCGCACAGCATGAATGGCGTTGACGTTTCTGCCGGTAGGCACTGTTCAACAAGCAAGGGAACTCAGCTCCAGGCCGAGGAAACCGGCAGTATTTCGCAATGAAGAGGACCATAAACATCGTTTTCAGGATTCACCGTTTTCCAACACAACAGCAGTATGCAGGGTGGCTGGATGCCTATTGCCCACGGCAACTACTTTCGCAGCTGCGAATCCAAGCACCTATTTTCTATCATCTGCAAAGCTACTAGCGCAGTGGGGCTAGGGTGGAGCTCAAAGCTACGGTAGCAATACCCCACCTGTGATTTTCACATGCGTCATGTCATTCATCATGTTGGCCGTTATTTCCCCCTTGGATTGTATAGGTTTGAAGATTTTTGAATAGCAACGATGATCTGACAGCTCCCCCCCTCCCCCGTGAGAACAATATATTTCGGCCGTGAACCAGACGATCCAGCCGTCAAGGTTCCAAACTACCCTTGTCCATACGACCGACCTAGTTAATATAGTATAAAAAAGAAACCTAAGCGTTGTCATAAAATCATGAAGTCGTGGTCCAAAAGCTTTCCCATGTTTCATCTGCTCGTCCAAGCTGTTTTTTTTTTCGCTGCGCTTCCAAAACGAACCCCCTGCCCCTCCAGCTCCTATGGATATCACAGCTCTTATACTTCCACGGTCTGCAACGCCAAAGGATTGACTCTTCGTGCTCTCTGCACCAAGGCGCCGTCTCTAGAGCCAGTTCTTTTGCGGACCCTAGTGAACATAGCAGCATAACAAGCTTTCCGGGTCGGAGTACTCCAGGAATGCCTTCTCTTCTGACCTTGGACACCATTACTGAGATAACAGCCCTTCTCCTTGTGAACCTTCATATTATCTTTCCTGGTAAAGGGTGCACGGCATTTGTCGCAAAAGAACCTGCCCCCTTTCCTTTTTATGTGTCTGGCGACATGGTACTTCTTCTTGCCACTCCCGTCGGTTTGGAACTTGCAGCCACGGTTGCCACACTTACCACCACAAATACCGTCGTGGGAGTCGGAGTCCGATGTTTGCTGTTGCCCATCGTCTTGTTCCTCCTCCTCCTCCTCTTCCTCCTCTTCCTCCTCCTCTCCTGTATGTTCCTCGCCATTGGGCCCATATTCAACTTCCTGATAGCTCCCTCCTTGTGATGAACTCCACGGCTTTCGGGGAATCGGCCAAGTTGCACTGTGTTGCAGCGTGAAGTCTATGGCGCCTTTCGTAGCTGAAACCCCCATGAGGTTGGTACTGGCTACTCGTTCCTGCGGGTCCTGTTGCTCCATATACATAGATCCGGAAATATTGGAAACTTGGCTAGCAGTGCCTGGAAACCCTGTGTTGAACACCTCGCCGGTGGTGATGCCATTGCAATCTAGAGAGGGATACATGGCACTGGAGGTATAAGGGGCATAACAGAGTGAAGAAGACAGACCAAAGTCTTCCCAATTGACTAGACCTGGATCGTTCGAAACTGGTAAGGTGCCGGCTGGTGAAAAAAAGGTCCTTTCTGCTGATGTTGAGGCAGCCGTTCCATCCATCAACGGCGGCTCCTGGTACATCATCTGGTCGTTAAGCCACTGGGTCTCAAAATCCATGGCCTCAAAGGAGGTAGAAAGCCCCTGAATGAGAAGAGCAGGAGGCTGGTTTAACAAGATGGGAGTATCGATGCCAATGACACCTAGTGGAGGCACTTGTGCGTCGGTAGAGAAGGGGTAGGAAGGTAAGCTTGTCCCTGATGAGGTGTAAGATCCCGTTGATAGTGGGTGCATCCTGGGGACGATGTCGTAAGAGCTGAGCTTGCTCGCGTATTTGTCATACATAAATTCAGTGGCAGTTCGGCCAACGTTTCGGTACAGAGCGCAAGGGCCGACGTATGCAAGACTAGTGGCTGCATTCTGAGGGGGACTGGTTGATCTGTTTTCCGATGATGAAAGCGCTGTAGTACGGCGAGGGATATGCGAAATATTCTCCGGAAGGTGGCCCTGCAATGAATGGTCGAAGCCATGAGAGTGGTCTTGCACGAAGCTAGCCATGATGTTGGGTATGTCTGGCGATGACTGGGACTCAAGAGACCTTCCTCCGTGCTGAACACTTGGAGGTTTTTATGCCGGGCTCCTATCGAAAACTGGGGATTCACTAGACAGGTTATATAGTCTCCATCAGTCGCTATACAGGGCAGAGCGCGACTGTGCAGTTAAATGGGTCCCTTTGCCCTTCATAGTAGCTTGCCAATCGCATACGAGATGGTGCTTCGTGTGGGAGCTTGGGGTCGTTATTGCGGAGGTACCCTCCAGCTTGGCTATTTTACCCTTCGTCAGGACTAGTCCCTGGGCCCTTTGCCCTTGCGGGTCCGCATTAATCACATCGGTGATGTGCATACTGCGTGGTAGACTTGGATGAACAGACATTGCGAGGTGCTGGGTCTCCCATAGATTGTCGCTCAAGCTTCTCATTGTGCGGACGCAGCATCAGGAAGGCTGGCTGGGACGCCGTCAGGGAGGGTAGGAGCTGCCTATTGCATTCATCAGTCAGCTAAGGGTCGACATCTGTAGCCCTGCGACAGGGTGACCACACAGCAGCGTGGGCGACATCGGCACAGTCTAACAGATCAACCTAAGATCCTTGGAAGATGGGTGACTAGGGGCGGGCACGCAGGTCCAAGAATGGGAGCTTGAAGGGGTTGTGATTGATGGCAGTCCGAATTCTGGACGATAACTTCGAATAGGATGACGAATATGCGTCAAGATAAATGGCGCACCACAAAGGCAGGACCAAGGAGAAGAAGAAGAAGAAGGAAAGAGTGAAAATGGTGCTAATTATGGTTGGCAAGAGCAGGAACAAGATAAAAAGGAAAAACAAGGGGCAAGGGCAACGTTTGAGAGACTGCAGACACTTTCTTCGCAGATATATGTTGTCTGCCAGTGAAAGATGCAGGACAGGAGGTGCTATAAGCCTAGACCAAGGCATACTCTAGGTATGCCTTGGGGACCGTTCAGTCCTCCTTGCCCGCCATGCTAGCGGGATGTTATCCTGGTCTGGGACAACAGGCCTCAGATGAGAAGACTGAGTTCAAGTGGCCCCCAGAAAGAAAGGTTTCTCATAGCTCGCGTTCCCTTTTGCCCCGCAATGCGAATAAACAGTTGCAGCTAGGGCAAAAACAACGGGACTCGTTGGTCGTAGGTGAACTCAGTCGAGTCTCGATATAGGAACTAAGGCTAACTAACCCGAAACCCCCGAAGAAGCAATGGTCCTCTAGGGCGAAGGACAATTATCGACTTTCAAGCCCCGAAAGGCCGCATTGAACGCACTAGTGCAAGGCAACCAAGCTAGAAATTGTACAACCAAAGCCATAAGGCGGCCAGCGGTGGCAGCCTCCTTAAAGCCAACTTAAAGCCTCCTTTGGCACGAGGTGCGCCAATTTTCCTCCTCGGGGTATTAACCCCCCGCACTGTCCCATGTACCAAGACCATGCGGAGATGGTGTAAAAATAAGATATACTCATACTGATGATGACTATGTCGCCTGACTAGGCTATCTGGATATTACACTTAGCCCTATGCCATAAATATCACCCCACTTCCCCACCAGCACCAAAATTACCGAACCTTTATGTTCTCAGGCTAAGCCCCCTTGACGCTCAAGCCACTGCCTATAGCGTTCCCAGACCCACCTCAGCCACGCAGCCTTACGAAAATGGCATCTCACATGTCCGGGCCATATTGAAATGGCAAATTCAGGACCGCGGGAAAAGGAAAGCCCGAGTAGCATGTCAACCAAACACATCAAAAGACGCCACAGAGATCAAAAGTCCCTCTGTCCCGAGTGCAGCAAATCTCCCAGCCGTGCCGGCAGCCTCAAGACACACCTGAGGAACATTCATCCGGGGGTCCAAGTATTACCAAGCTTTGCCACCGAGGAGGAGACGCGTTGGAGACACTGAAGTGCTTCGGAGCATTGGGGGGAAACTCGTAGGAAGCGACTTTGGAGGCGTTGGGAACGGAGTTACGACCATATCAGTTTCATGCACAGCGCATGGGCATGGGTACGGACGAGAAATCTCCTGCGCGGGTTGTTATAGCCAGTGTGGCCTTATAGCCTCGGAGCGCGGACCCGATGAGCTGGGAGGACCCGCACTAGTGTGCACTAGCTCCGGGCTCGGGGGGTGTACTAACTTACTAGTAGCATTCCATAACTTAGAGCGACCGCCTTCTAATAAAACCCTCCCAGAACCAGCACGCCTGCTATCAAAACCACCCCAGCCACCACAATTTCTCCCCTTCCGATGCGCCCTCGTGGTATTTTCCCTCGCGGACGACTTTCTGCAGGACGGGCAAACGTATGACGTCGCCCCCCCCCAGAACAGCGTGCATCCTCCTCACATGTCTGTTGACGTGATAAGCCTTCTTTCCCCGTTCCTTTAGTTAGTCTTGAATCTGCACCCCGGGCAGGGGCGTCCTCCCAGGCTTTTGTCCCCACTCTGAGGCGATGTGTTTTCCAGCACTTTTTCCGTCGGGTGTCTTTATGTCCCGAGCCGCAGCACCGCGGTGGTTACCACGTGTCCTGGTTTTGGTGTTTCCCGCGCGCGAATGCCTCGAGAGAGAGAGTGTCGTCGCTAGTCGCGGCAGTGGCAATTTCTTGCCCAGGGGCCAAGGTACAAGCTTTCTCCAAGCCTGCGTCGTGTGGTAGCTGGGTGACAGACATGTCGAAGTTTAGCGAAGCGGACTCTTCAAACAGCTTTATGCAGAAGAGCCCGGAGTTGCTGAGGTCAGAGGCCACGCGTTGGAAAAAGTCTGGGCCAGGGCTGAGGTCTTCTCTCGGGCTGCTCGCGATGGGTTGCTGGTTGTTGTGGATGAACGGAACATTATCGCCTGTGGGAGTGGCTGTCGCTATTGAAGAGCCCAGTGACCAGTAGCTTGGGAAGTCATTCACGAGAATGTAGTCGAGTATTTGGCCAGGATGTCCGTGGTTCGCTTGTAACGAGTAAAGAAAGTATGGCTCGCCCCTCTGAGCGTCCCTCTCACTCGAAAACTCGGTGCCAGTGTGGGATTGTGCAGGAGAGTGATATTCCAGGCACGTGGGTTGTGTAAACGACTTTATAGCATCGATATGATTGAATGGTATGTCGAGACCTTCATGAAGCAGATCATCCCTGAACGCAATTGGGAAGTTTTCGGCCATCTTGGTATATTTTCTTAACCGATTGTTTTAACGATAATTAAGGCATGTGCTCCGCGATCAAGATATTATCTTCCGACGCATTTTACAAAGAGGACTCGTTTGCCTCTTAAGAACCTAAGCTGTGATTTTCAGTAATTTTGAACATTCAATGCAAACCATCTAGCACATGCTACTTTCAAGCCACCCTTTCTCATCACTCGCCTACCTAAGAGCGCTTCTTCAGGACACGACCTCGAAATGCTGTCTCTAGAGCCTCTCTGTTTGCTGTCGATATGCGCGCTTTGACCTGCGTCTCGTTCCTACCCGAGGCGTGCATAACAAGCTATCTCCAATTAGATCATTTCTCGCAATTTTGTGTTTACATTCTCAATTTCAACATGGCGCAGAGGTGACTTCTCGGTTAGTACTGTAGGGACCGGTTTCACCCCTTTAATGCAGGTCTCATTTCGCTCTGTATATAGTTCATTGGTCCATGGAATGTCGCCCTGAATAATGGCCCATTGTCCTGAATGTTCGTTGCGGGCAGGTTCATTTACTTTGCACAAATGTGCAATTCTGCGTCGTCGTTTTAGGCCTCTAAGCTATTCACTTTCTGTTAGGCGGTACGATAAAGAAGCGAATGAATTGACGCATCGGAACAGATCCGTGTAGGACTTCGTCAAGTCAAAGGTGGAACGCAGCCAAGTAGTATTTTAGTTAGTCAGATATGCTACGTTATGCAGTAGGTGGCCAATAGTATAGAGATCGGGAAATGATCACATGAATGCCAAATAAGCTGGGAATCAGGCACTACTTGGGAATGAAGGTGGCAGTGAAAGGGGGCAATCCCATCCCAACAAATAGCACCTATCGTTTGACACCCCCCGCCTGCATTCATCCCCACCCATCTTGCAGCCGCATATGTATGTATACTCATGCAGTGCGTGAGCGTCGGCTAGTAGCAAGTGTTTCTAGTTGTCGGAAGTAAAACGGCCAAAAGGCAAAAGCATGGTATTGTAGTTCTCTATACATGCATGTATTTTGCTCCTCACGGAGTTTCCATTTCTATGCGAGTTTCTGACCACCTGAGTTGACGTCATAGTCTTCCACCATAGTAGAGCCTCATAAAGATCAAAGCCTTGCCGTTGTAAATCGGCGGATACGCACCAAACACAATTAGCGACTCATGGCGAAATTTCGCAGACGAATTATAATTGGAACAAGGTAAGCAGAGTGGCCTGGATAGACCCGTGAGGGAAGAAAAATCCGTCAACAAATGAACAATCTAGGCCCTCCTTCTGCTTCATACGTGCAGTGAATGTTTCTAGACGTGCAATTTCAATTCGCAGGGGGGATAGTGCTAGAGGAGCATTGACATCATCAATGCCGTCATCTTAACACCTACCCGCCAACGAAACTGAATAAGCACAAGCAGAGGTTCAAATCTTCGACCACCTAAGCAGCACTGCCGCGATAATTACAGGCAAAACACTAACCAGCTCACCCAAACCGGCATACTCCGGCGGGATCCTCGCACGCACAAATGCCCCCGCGCCAAGCAAGATCGCAAAGAGATTGTAAACAAAGCTCCAGGTAAAGTTGAAGATGATCCTCCTGACAGCCTTCTTGCTCACGCCGATGACCGTAAGTACACCCGAAAGACTCGGACGCATGAGTACCACGTCAGCGGCAGACTTTGCCACGTCTGTACCCCCTTCGTTCATGTGCACACCAACAGTGGCCTGGGCGAGAGCGACTGCATCGTTGGTCCCGTCGCCGCAGAACATGACTACCGGTGGCTTATTAGCCGTGGTGTTGCCTGGTTCCATGGGAGTAGCGAGAAGATCTTGGATATACGCCTGCTTGTCAGCTGGCGAGCACCGTGAACGTACGTTCGACTCCGGGATCCCGAGTTGTGATGCGGCGGCGCGGACGGCCCCGTCGTCGTCCCCAGAGATGATGTGAGCGGATATATCCTGCTCTCGGAGTTGCGCAATGGTGGAGATTGCATCGTCTCGAAGGGTGTCCTGGAGACCGAAAACCGCGACTAGAGAACCGTCGACGGTGCAGCAGAAAGCCGTCAGCCCCCTCGAGAGCACCTCCTTCACATGCTGTTCGTCAGATAGCTCCAGCCAACGAGAGTTTCCGGCTCGAATGACATTTCCCGACGAGGCTTTGCTTTCCACCCCTTTTCCAGTGAGTACCTTCGGATCGGGTACCCGTGAAGCGACTACACCTTGTCCTTTCAGATGTGTGGCAACGGCTGTCGATACTGGATGCTTGATACTATCGATCAAGCCAAGAAGAAGTGATACGGATGAGCCTCTTTTGTGGCCATCGAAGTAGTGTTCAGCCACCACAGCAAGTTTGCCCTTCGTGAGAGTCCCAGTTTTGTCAAACACGACATGCCTCGTCTTGTATGCGACCTCGATGCTCTCTGCCGACTTGAAGATGACACCCATCTCCGCCGCAACGCCGCTGGCAATGACGATGACCATCGGAACAGCAAGGCCAATCGCACACGGACAGGAAACAATCAGAACTGTGATCGCATATGTGATGGCATGGATTGTTGCTTCGGACCCGGACTGATTCCTCGCCGTCACTCCTACCGCAATCCAGATCACCAATGTGATAATCATTAGGCAGACCACGACGGGGACAAAATAGCTCGCAACCTTGTCAGCAAGATTCTGGATCTTTGGTTTCGACAGCTTGGCCTCATCCACCATGGCCTCGATAGTGTTGATGGTGTTGTCGCCAGGCAGGCGAGTAAGCCGGACAATGAGTGTTCCAGATCCGTTGATGGTCCCAGCAATGACTGCCAACTTTTTGTACTTCTCTACAGGGCGGGACTCTCCCGTTATCATGGACTCGTCCACCTCAGAAGAACCAGACACAATGGTGCCGTCTGTAGGCATCCTTGAGTCTGGCGCAACCTTGAAGATATCGCCATACTGTAGAAGCCGAACATCAACTTCCCTTTCGTTGTCTCCCGCTTCATCCACAATTATGGCGGTGGATGCCTGAAGCGAGCGCATGGAGATGGATTCGACAGCTTTCTGGCGCGCCAATGCTGCAACAAACCGTCCAACCATGATAAGCGTCACCAACAACGTGCTGGTTTCAAAGAACTGCCCGGTGGAGAGCGGCTTTCCCGCCGCAAGACAACCAAAAGACACTACCGAAAAGATGTAGGCAGCACTCGTGCTCAGGACAATTAGGAGATCCATCTCAATAACCTTGGAGAACACAAGAGCTTTCAAGGCCTTGGGATAGAAGGGTCCTGCAATGACCACTTGGACAATTGTTGCAAGTGCCAGGGACGCAGAGCCATATGCGAGCTCTCGCTCAGGGAGAGGCGCCCATGCCATAACCAAAACTGGAACTGTCAACACCGCGGATAGGACAGTCATGTATCCCATGTGGCGGACGTGCTTGCTGCCGGCCTCCAACGTTGGATCATCTCGCAGAGGAGCCAGTTCGACAAGCGTTTCCCAGCCCTTCTCAATGAGGTCCCTCGCACCCGTGATCTTGGGATCATAAGAGACGCGTACCGTGTTGGCATCAAGGACGCTCATTTCTGTGACGCCCTCGGGCCATTGGTCCTTTACGAAACGTTCGGAATCATTGCCGGGCACAACGACGTCGATGTTCGATCCACGGCTGGTGACTCTTTCGCACTTGAATTCCGTAGTCCGTTCCAGGTGTTTCATCACTTCCGCAAGTGATCCAGCAGCGAGGTCGAGGTCGAACTCGGCACGTGCGAGTACCAAGCTGGTCTTCAGATTTGTGACCGAATCGACTGTTCCCAATGTCCGATTGAGCTTAGTCTCGCACCCCGTGCATGTCATACCTGAGATGCTGAGGACAATGTGCTCTCTCCCAGACAGTCCCTTTTCAGGGTCTTTCGTCGTGGCTTTCACTCGAACAGATGGTTCCTTTGTGCCACCCAGAGCAATAGTTGGCTCGTCGCCACCGCAGCAATAATCAGCACCGGAAGCAGCGTCGTGGATGCTAGGAGCAATTGGCTTCCCACAACATCCCTGGGCACAGGAGCCTGCTTTTGCTTGCGAAGATAATGCTTTGTTTGAGGCCGTTCTGGGTTTTATCGCTCCACCGCCGCATAGGTCCACTCCTGTGGCGCAACAAGAGTCAACAGAACTACCGGACGAAACTAAGCCGAGTGATCTGCGCTTTGAGCAAGCCTTCCGGTCGATGGCAGCGGGTTCCTTTGAGATACAACAGGACTCCTGTCCAAGAGCCAACAGCGCGCGGCAAATGCAGCCGAGTGCCTCCAGAGTGTCCCCGTACTTGGCACGGGTTGTGCGAGTATGGTGACTGCAGGGCTTGCCGCCTTTGCCTTTGCGGCATGCAGAGGTTGAGCTGCTAGCTTGAATGGAGACTAGAAGTTTTGGTGTTAATTCGGATACAGGCCTGACATAAGGGTATCCATATGAAACTCACTATCACTTGTAGGCGTAGATTCTGATCCAACCGTAGGCTTCTCGCTTTCGCAGGCGCGCAATGCCAAACGATCGAGGCAAGACACATCGCAACACGGCGAGGGCTTGTCCCTGCAGCAACTCGGGGCTCCTTCATCCCCGTTGGATGCCGCCTTTGGTTGAGGGCAGCAGCTACTCTTGCATCCCGAGTCCGGTACCTTTGTAGGACAACAGCTGTTTGCCTTGGCTTGCCCCAATGTAGATGCTGGTGTGCAGCAATTGCTCGAACGGTCCGGTTCGGTTGCCAGTTCAGTTGGCTTTGGAGAGCAATAACCCTTCTTTCCCTCAGATCCTGGACTGGGCAATTGGGAGCAGCAAGCGGTCTTGCACCCCGAGTCTACTGTCTTTGATGCGCAGCATTGTTTCTTCTCTGCTGGGAGCGCATTGGCAGATGGTTGCGGAGAACAGCAGCCCCCCTTCTTTGCCATACATGGCTCCTGATATGACGAGCAACAATGTTTCTCGCATTCGACATCAATAGGCTTCGGGCTGGGCCCACAACAATTGCCTTTGGTGGCCGGCTTCGAATCGGAGCAAGAAGGCGAGCCTGGAGAAGGTTGCTCTAGCAACTTTCCTGAAGTCTTGTTGCAGCAAGTACTCTTTTCAACCTCGGTGGACACGGTTGACGGAACTTCGTAAAAACCATCTCCATTCGCCTCCGGCATCGGGGAGGGGTTTCGATTTTGCTGTTTCTCGTCTCCAGCATTTCCCGTCCCCTCCGGGCTTTTGGGGGGTCCGCAACATCCAGAGCCACAATCCATCTTGGTTCTGGACCTAGTTCGCTCTGTCTCTTTGGTTAAATAAAAAGGTATGCTTTAGGGATGGCAATGCGATAAGGTGCTTGAGGTGTGGAAACAAGACTAAAATCCCAGGTTCCTTCCGATAGTATTATCTATCGGCCTGAGTCAACGTGCATTATCAGTGGTCACATGGCTCTGCAGGACCCACTAGAAGTCTCCGTATGTCATGCTTGAGTTGTGCACTGTGTAGCAAATAAGGGGAAGGTGGGCAGGACAGTGCAAATTGATTTTGACAAAGAGAAATTCACGCTGTAATAGTATGCCATCCACAGTACAGATGACACCTACCTACACTGGGCATTTCTCGCCAGTCGCAGCTTGGATCTTAGGCCCCAAATACCTCTCTAAAATATACCGATTGAAATAATGCAGGCTTGTACAAAAATCCGTGGGGCCCCATATGGCCGTGCGTAAAAAACCACATGGGACCACATGGGGTTTTTAAAATAATCCGTGTGGTTCCATGGGACCACACAGAAATTCCGTGTGACCATATGGGTAGCCCCACAAAACCCGTGGGTAACCCATGGGTCCCCATGGGTCCCCATTGTACAAGCCTATTTAAAATTTATTGTCAGTCTGATTCATTGCAGGCTAACTAGAAATACTGGTAAGGGATCGAGATCTTGCACCCGCTCGAGATCTGCGGCGTTGACTTGGAGGGCCTGGGAAAGGAGATGGGTAGATGCAATGGTCTGCTAGAGGAGGCAGAGGAGGAACTTGAAAGTTACGGCTTTGCTCCGGATGGGGCTTTTGTGTGACGATGAAGCTGAGGGTGAGGAAGTAGTAGTGGAAGAAAAGGGTCCGACCAGGGTCTGAAAAGGGAGTATAGTGACAGGATCTAGGCTCACACTACGCCGGGTCCGTACATCCCAGGAACCAGGGAGGATATTCAGGGGTTAAGGCCCGCTATAGTGTAAATTGATTCCAGGTAAGTTTGTAAAAACTGAAGGTGAAGGTAGCTTTAGCAAAGAGGCCGGAGCAAGGTAGCGTTGAACGTTGTCATACATCAAGTCCTAATATTCCTGACGTATGTACTCAAGCAAATTGGCAGTTTGTTGCTGCGCCAAGGCCTTGTATTGTATTTAACCGTGCCGAGACCGGGAAAATACAAGGTTTCATTGCGTCGGGCACTGTGCCCCAGTATTTGCGAGAGAATTTCAGGTAGGGATTAGTATACAGGCATCGACACCAACTATATCACATAGGATAAAGCGCCCAGAAATGCAGCAAATGGTAGGTCTCTACTGACCGTAGCGATAGCTGCTAGAAAAGATAAAAACGCCAAAAGTGGTAACTCTGTTACTATTGTTGGTGGCTAAAAACAGGAAGCAGGCACTACCATAGGAGAGGAAAGGTCATAATGAAGACCTCGATGAAATAGGTGACTAAATGGAGTGAAGTGAAACTCACTTCAACAGCTTTAACAAAAGCTGACGTGATATGGGAGGCTACTATTACTCGGTGGCTGACTGACCTAAGACCTTTACTTCAATCTGGGGTAGGGGCATGTACATAGCTTATAAGGGTTATACTCTGGTCTACTTCCAGCAGCAACAGCCGTCCCTCTTCCTCATTACCCGTATTCCGAAGGACTCTCTCAGATGACAAGATGACGTGTCTCAATTAATTTGGCCAAGTCCTGTTCACTCTCAATTTAAGTCAGGGCTCCGCATGTGGCATATGTTCAAATCTCATCCACACTGCATTTTTGTTTCCTTTTTCCTTAAATTTCTTTTCCGCTGTTTCATGTTTCTCACGCTCTTCCACTATCCTTTCCCACCACATGCATCCCACCCTCCAAACTTGTATCACTGTAGAACCGTAACCCAGGCACGGCCATTCCCAGTTATGAGGTGCCATACATTCTTAGCACCAGAGCCACAAGCACCGCAATCAAATCTTATTGTCATTTTCCACAGGGACTCATATTTCTCCTCAAGCTCTTCGCCATCGAAGCCTTCTCCCTCCTTCCCTACCAGGCCGATATCACCGCCTTCAAACTCTAGGGAAGGCCGGAGCGGCTCTTCTAGCGCAGTCTTGAATTGTTAGATCTCCCAACCCAAGCTTCAACCACGACAAGTCGACTTTGGTCAAGTTTGTTGCCCCAAATTGTGAGATCCCCACAAAGCATTTTCAGTTTTCCTAACCTCAATTCCGGCAAGCCTGCACAAACTCCAGGCTTCCCAGGCCCTGCTCGGTGAACCCTGCAGCCATTGTCGTGATTTCCAGGCTCGATCGTAGGTAGCCGGAGATCTCCTCGGGGCGCACCGTTCCCGCCTCTTCCTCTTCAGTATTCGATGTTCTGATGCCCCTGGGCTTCGGCATCTCGACCTTTTTCAAATGCTGAAACTCTGCACCTATCCGCGAGCCGTCAGGGTGATGATTGACAAAGTCGTCAAGATGCATGCCCCTGTCGATTTCCTCGACGCGCAAGGTCATAAGCTCCAGCTCTGGAAAGCTGACAGAGCCGTGTAAAGGGCCATAGAACTTCATCTGTCCCGTCGCGCTCTCGAAAGCCGGAAAGTCAAAGGCCATCAGATTGCGAGTGGAGTCTGATCTGGCCTTAAGGCTCCTAATTGATGGAAGCATCATTAGTAGTAGTATTACGTTAGTAAGGTTACGGTTTCTCCGTGTTTTTATGGCGTATTGAACCTTGAAGATCGAAGGGTCTTGTCTCTGAGGCTGAAAGCCGGTATCATTTGTCTTTCATGGTCACTCTGATCTTGGGGTTGAGGTCCTGTTGAAGTGATCTCACGGAAGGATTCGGTTCCCTCGAGGGAGTTTCTGAAGCAAGACTGGCCACCGCTGAAGATTAGGCTACAGAACAGAAATAAGCATTTTCTGATTAACAAAACTGTAAGCTTCAAGGGAGCGGCCATGTGCAATATGACATACCCTGGCTAGAAGGATGGGGGTCCTCCAAAAGGACTGGGGAAAGAAGTCGCGTATCCACCAATGAGATGTTGTAAAACGGACTAGCTTCAATGCAAAGCTTGAGAGCCCTTTCATGAACAACCATTGAGAAGGCAGGGCTGCCTGCCTCGACATTTGACCCACGCACATGATCATTTCGAGCATATCATGCATAGCTGTGTTCTCTCTTAGAGCTTGGAATCCCCACAGAAAAAAAACATCTGCCCGGCCTTCCATATTTAAATACATCACGAATCTGCATTTATCATGTTAATTTGATATGCCATATTGGCTTGGCAATCGGTGGGGAAACAACCATCGAACCTGGTCACCGCAATCCACCAGGCCGACCGACCATCGTGATGCTTTAGCTCTGCAGATGGGCGTCGAGTCACAGACCAATAGGGACGTGATGGAGCCCCACCAGAACCCACATTGTGTGATTTCTAAATAAAGCATCACCGACGCGGTTGACGGCCGTCGGGAACCATCGCGCCGGATCCCAGCTCGGGTCAGCAAGCGCTCAGGAGCCAAGCGCCCAAGCGCCACCGCCAATTTCCAATCTACGTTACGACCTGCCATGAGCATAACCGTCAAAATTCATATTCAAGGAATACAATACGAGATATTGACCAAGAAGAAACGTGCCAGGCAGGATGATGGGGAAGTGAGGTTCTGGAATCCTTCACCAAAGCCGAGGGTTTGGGGCTGACGGCATCAGGCTGATTGTTCTGTACCGCGCCCAAAGTGCTTCGTGCAGCACAGATGTCGGAACCAAAAACACTTGGCGACCATTGAGCGTCGGCGCGCCCTGGGGTCTGCGACATGAAGACTTTCAACGCTATTCATTGTCCTCTCTATGTATTTTGTCGGGACCGACTTTAGCACGGTGACCAGTATGGAAAGTTGTGGGCCCCGTTCCTATGCTATTCTCGTCTTCTCCACGTTACTGTACTGCCTGTGATTTCGCGGTCAAGGCAAGGAATACGGAGCCGAGTGTGGAGTGGCTAACTAAACTACAGAAAGCCTCGTGGCCCCACCGATTCCTTCCCGGTTCGAACGTCGTGTGCTTGCTGGGGGACCAAGCTTCCTCCATGCCCTCAAGCGACAGCGGGACCATGATTCGGGCGCCAACGAGCATCGGGACCAAGTGAGCCCGCTGGGTAATGTGGATGCACCGAGGGGAATTCCGGAATGTCATTGCAACCAACCTACCCAGGATCCCAACATATTGCGGAAAACCCGACAGGCTATCCCGATTATCAAGCGCCCTGGATGTACGGCAATCACAACCCGGCGCCGTTGATGCTCGGCTGGAGAAGAGGAGTCAATTGGGGGCCTCTTGACCACGACGAACTCCCAGCAGCCCAGGGCCTACCTAGAAGCAAACTGAATTGCAGAACAGGGCAGGCTGAAAACTTGGGGGGGGGGGGGGGGGGGGGGGGGGGGGGGGGGGGGGGGGGGGGGGGGGGGGGGGGGGGGGGGGGGGG